>DWPF01000006.1:0-24755 GCA_018251575.1 Cecropterus bathyllus | reverse complement strand
TTTGAGTGAAGCGAACATTCTATTACTACAAGTTCTGTGGGGAATTGTAAAATATTTAGATTTGGCGACTTTTTTCTTGTCAAATTGCAGAGACAGAGGTGTTGAAGATAATCTAGATTTCTTCCTTTTTTTGTCTCCCACTACCACGCACCATCCTAAAAGTTGCCTTAGGCCATAAATGAAGGAAACAAATAAATGGTACTTTATTTTAAAACTACGTACTTTATTTTTCTACTTTTTATAGCCAATGTACTTTAATCACTGCAAAAATAGGTGGCAACCCTATGTGCAATCGTATAGCAGAACCTCGGGAAGGTAATTGAGTGTTATACGGCCTTGGTATCTGCGGTCATGCCGCAGTGACCAGAAGTTAGTGGTTGAACGAGGTTATATATTAATGTAACCGTCATCTATGTTACGCACACAAATTAGGTTTAAGGAATGTTAACGTTTGTCATGGGTATTACTATTGACTGGAATGTAAAACCTTTTTGGGGGACAGTTTGATATTTGCCATTGGCCAATCCGGTCCTTTATTCCAACAATCCACTAATTTGAGTACGGTAATGTTAAGGTTGACTCCGGTTAATATCGTCGGATATCGATTATATTCCCAGGTCTTATGTGCGGTTTGTCAACCGATGTCAATAGGTCACAAACCCTTACTTTTTAATTAACCGCATTTGAGCACAGTGAAGTATGCCAATGCTTTGTGCCTACTATGTAATGTTACACAGGCTTATTTTCCATTGTTTCTAAGTGCATAGAGCAGGAATATCAGAATTTCGCGTTTTTTTTTTCTATGTCCGGTGATATGCAAGATCGCAAACGAAGTTACATAGGTTTGTTGGGAAGATTTTAGCCAAAGTACCGTATCAAATTGCGGTAGTGTGATGTTCTAATCTTTAAAGGTGGTAGAACTCTTTGTTCGACTCCGGAAGCACCACTGCCACACCTATTTCTGCCTAAAAACAGCAGTGTTATGCGCTGTTGTGTTCTGGTCTGAAGGGTGTGGTAAGGGAGAAATACTTTTCCGAGGCATTCCATCTTTGTCCCCAGGGGTAACAACGCATTTGTGGCTAACCTTAGGTGACACTTTGATCTTACCTAGGTTGACAGATGTCCATGAGCGACAGTAGCCCTTACCATCAGGTGGGCTGCATGCTCGGTTGCTACATCCATACTATAAAAAATAAAAATAAAAATCTAGATAATAAATTTTTAGACCAGTATTTTTTGTGCAAAAGATTAACAAACACGCAAACATGCTCACAAACGTTCGCATTTAGAATATCATTAAGAAGTACATGGTTAGGTCTTTAATTAACGGTAGATTTTCTTATTTTCAGCCTTGAACCCGGTGGAGTGGTCATCATATCGGTCTGACACACAGTGGGTTCCAGGTTCGAGCTTCGGCAAGTCAAATTATGTAAATTTAGATTTATGTTTTAAGTCTCGGTATTTGTGTATTCATCTTACGTTTATATGGCTCAGGAAATACCCTAATGTCATTCTATGGGTGTAGAAAGCATTTTTAAACGTCTTAGCATGCTTCATATAGGTATCTTATTATTGCGCAGTAAATTATTGTACAGGAATTCCTAAAGTATGCATAATAATCTCCTTACCCGTCTCAAAGCAAGAATGCATCTGCAAAATACTGCTGTTACCGTGGCCTTAATTCCGCAGCCGAAACAATAAAAACTATTAATACCTATATTGATACCTATTTGCTGCCACTTTCGATATTCCTATAAAATTAATAATGCGAATAAACAGAGTTAATATTGTCCGTCCTGTCTTAATCATATCAAAATTTATATTCTGTAGTCATGTATTATTGACGTTTTACTGTTATTAAGGTAGTGATTTATCTGACGGCCGTGCCTTGTCGAACAGGGCCAATGCATCGATTTCTTTCTGACCCTTGTTTTAAAAGGCATAAAATAAACATCGAGGCTACGACCACAGGAACTTGTGTCTTAAAATTGTCACGCGTCTTTTATTTTGTTCGACCACGACTTTTATACGATCATAACTTTTATCGCATACAAAATGTATGGCTATAGCTATGACTGTTCAGTATTAATTACGGCTTTTAATTTCTTAAAGTGGTTACTTTGCGGTGGAGTTATCAAAGGAACAAATTATTCTTATACATTATGTGCCTTTCGGAAAAATTGAATTCGATATTAATTAGTGGTCGGATCGAAAACATAACAGAAACAAAGTAATTTGGCTGCAGATTTCAAAGTAAATTACGTCCATATACATTATAGCCATCGCAAATTAAATTTTAATTACGTTAATAATCATATATTCAGTTTCTTATGCGAAATTTTTTCATAAAAAAGAAAACGAAAGTAAATAAAGTTATAATCCACAATAACGTACGAAATGGTAAACAATTAACTTTAATACAATAAAAGACAAACGGATCAAGTAAGTGAAAGGGATTAAAACTTAAACTAAACTTAACAAAAGGATTATAAGTCACTTTGACGTCAAAATTGACGACATTATTTCCGAAACATAGATGCCATTCAAGACGTAACGAGGTATTACCTGCAAACGTAACAAAATTAATCCCTGAGGATAAAGCAATAAACCTTTGCAAAGGATCATATCATCACCTTTAGCGGACAAAAATTAAATCTTTTGTGGGCAGCAAAACGCACTTAAAATTAACTTTGCGCTTCAAACGTTGCCCAAACGAAGTTAGACTCTCTGTTTAGTTAAAACGGAATATTTTTGTCTGATAGGCATTTATTGAAAGTCAACGCGACATATTTATTTTACGAAATCCAATTTTCTACTGACATCTCATCTGTCGACTTTAAGCGGTCCTCTATAACTCTGTCACATCGGTTTAACGCCTTTCATGCATGATCCTTAGTTCTCAAGTTTGTTTAAAATTCAATTTGAATATCTGTAGAACATTCTGAAGGAAATAGCCGTTATACGATTGTGGGAATCGAAGCCATAAAGATTCTATGGGTGGCTAAGAGGAAATTCTATATTTATACATTACGCTTAAGAACATCCTATGGTTGAATAAAACTATCATTTAGTTTCACGACACATAAGAGTATTCGTTAATTCATTCCTTTTGCGCTGAAGGATTAATATGCGTACTTAGAAGAAGAAGATATTCACAAACCATGGTTTATGGACGCCCTTTATAATATCTTTTCTGGCTTTTTGGCAGTGGTATCATTGAGGTCTCGGAGTACATCTCTTTTATGACTTTGCGTCGCAAAATTGTAGAACAAGTATACTTTGATAGGGGGGTACTCTCGAACATCTCGGGGAACTCGAGGACACTTTCATCCTAGAAATAAGCGTGACGGTGGTCCGTCACGCTTATTTCTAGGATGAAAGTGTCCTCGAGTTTAAGTGCAAAGGTGACCTTACCGGCTTATTTTCATATAAGTTGTCGCCTTATTTTAACCCTCGAGAATGCAACGTATCTGTGGTCAGCCTCAGGTAAGATTATTCTTAGGTAAGATGTTATCAGGTGTGTCAGGATAGGTGTCCATGCGCGGCAGTGGCCACTTATGATCATGTTCGTTTGTTACTTCTGTAATTTTGAAAAACAGCCCTTACCATACCACACCTATTATCGTTTTCTGTCCCACGACAGGCCACGGGTCTGATACCAGAAGGAGAAGGGTTTAGCCTACAGTCCACCATAGAATTCACACACTTTTGAGAACTTTTGTATACACAAGTCTCATTCATGTACGTTTCAACGCATTATTTTCCTTTCCCATAAAAGGTTAATCCGTATAAGAGATAAAGGGTTAATCTCTTATACGGAATAGAAAATAGATATTACTAAATAGAAATGCGTTCCTAAAATGAGAACCCTTAAAACAACCAAAGTATCATTACTTATAGCACTCATAAAATGTATACTATCCACAAAACAATACTGTTATATCTTATTACAACTGTTAATGAAAAAACATAATGAAACAGCAAAATAAAAGGGTGTTAATAACAGCATCGGGTATGGAGCTTTTCATAATCATAAACAAGTAATCTCGACATTGTAATATATGGCCAATTTGTAGTAAGCATTATTATGACGTGAGGATAAAGATGCCACGGCTGATTCCGCAAATCCATTATACTTAGTTATGACCGATGACATAAATAGGTGTCGCAACGGTACTTTATTTATTGCTCGGGTAACCACATTTTTGATAGTTTAATATAAGACTTGCATGTTTTAGAACGTTACAAGAAAATAAAGACAGAGCAACGTTGACATGGCGTTAATAAATTAATGTGGCAATTTTGTAAATATATGAAAAAAGTTGAAGATGTTTTGGGCTCTTACATTGGACGCTACATAACTTCTTCTTTTCTATCTATTTTTCTTGCTTCTATTTTTATTGAGACAGGGTGATTTTTATTTAATATCTCATCTGCAGATGCATTGTACGTAATATGTTTTATCGTACATTCTATTAATTTTAAAATCTATCATGCTTACAATTATCTCTGTATCTATCGCTGGGCACAAGTTTCTCTTAACTGGTAAAATTCTGGAGCTTCACCACGCTGTCTAAATACAGATTGGTAAAGAAGTTGTTACCTTTAGTTACCTTTTAACCTTACGAAGTTGTTACCTTTAGTTACCTTTTAACTTTACGAACTTATAGCACTGTCCGTCAAAATAGTAGAAAGATAGACACCGCATTTATAGCGCCATAACTCACATAAAAGTAAGCTCCCGTACGACGATAGCATCTGGAATTCCTCGCTCAGCCGTAGAGCTGTGGACACAATTTTAGGAATGCATCAAAACTTAGATTAAAGACTTATAATTAGGTAAAAGGTTTTGAATAAAATAATATATATTCTTCAAGAACGACTGAAATATTTTGGTAGTTCGACTGCGGCGATTCCATCTTTAAAGCTGTTAATATTATTACCTTATAACAATAGTATTAAGCGTTGCTGTAATACACTTGAGTACTAAACTTACACGAGGGACTCTGTGTATCTCTGCAAAAATAACATTAACATTAATTTACAAAAAAACAAATAACTTCAATGGTATTATGACTTTCGTTCATACTAGATTAAAGGTGGTAGAACTTTTTGTGTTTCGCCTCCGAAAAACCCACCGCCACTTCTATTTCTACCTAATAACAGCAGTGTTATGCTCTGTTGTGTTCTGATCTGAAGTGTGTGGTAAGGGATAATTTTCCGAGGTATTCCGTGTTAGTCCTCAGGGGTAGCAACGCATCTGTTGTTAACCTTAGTTGAGACTTTGATCTTACCTAGGGTTGATTACAAATGTCCATGGGCGGCAGTAGCCACTTATCACCAGTTGGGCTGCATGCTCGTTTGCTACTTCCGTACTATATAACAATAAAAAATAAAAATAGTTGTCAGGATTCAAATCCTCTTAAGATGGGATAACGTTCAAGTGGATCGTTAAAGATTTCATGATTAACGTCTAACTCGTTCATATGGCAGAAGAATAATTTACGTATTATTACTTATACAATTAAAATACTATGATTTAAACTAATACATTGATTCTGAATTCCACGTTTGCACTAATTTAAAATCATCTTCTTTGTTAACGTTCTTAGGATGTCTCTTAATCTCCATTGCTTATCTTACAAAGCGTGGAAAGTAATATCGTTTGGCAAAGATCACCCGAGGTTTATGCAATTCATTCAACTATGTCGTTACAATTTTAATCAATTAATTAAATCGGATGTTAGACGCTAAAAATCCAGTTACCGCTGCATTTTTTCGTTATCGTATTATAGTATAATCCGAAAATAAATTACTAACAGCAGCAACTAACTATTCGACGGTCTCAGTATCTTATAGGTCATTTGGAACGTCACATAGTTATTCAAACTAATGTGCTAATTCCGCCTAAAATATGGGGAACAATGCTCGTTATGCAGAGTATTTTATGGACCTCGATAGAAACATTTGAGGATATAAAGCTTATGGCTTATAGCAAGCGAGTAACGAGTAGCAAGATTAATTATCTCATAGATTGTGGCAGGTCCTAGGTTAGAATATTATTTTTTGAGTTAGAATATTACCAGTATTACTTATTACCATTACCTCTGTAGTCAACTCCAAATAGGATACGTAACAGTTTAAGTTGAGATCAACCACAAATGGATCTAAGGAACATATGCAAGCATAAGAATGCTCTGTGGGTAATTTGTATAATTTACAATTTAACTTTATTGATTATCGAGTTATTATAAACATTGGTCGAGGATTGAAATTAGAAAGTTCTGACTTACTTTCGATTTCACATCTAGTCAGTGGATTTCCGGTATATCCCGTCAAACAAGTACAAGTTGGTGAATGATTGACCGTTCTACATTCGGCATTTATACCACAAGTGCCGGGGCATGGATCTTTGCATCTGTTGTTGGAGCATGCCTTATTGCGATCGCAATCAGAATTAGACACGCATTCTGGTCGACAGCCTGTGTATGGATCTCCGAAATATTCCGGTAAGCAGGTGCAAGAGCCTACACCATTCCTTTCTTTACACAGAGCGTTCGCGCCACATGGAGACGGGTTGCAAGGATTCGGTGGAGGTTCCGAGGAGACTGTAAATCATTTTAACAAATTAGCTTCATATATTTTTAACGCTGCAGAAGTCAATTGTTACAAAACTTACATTCAATAACTGAGCATCCGCTGAAAGGATCGCCTGTGTGCCCCGGTATACAATTACATAAGGCTACATGATTTGCTACAGAACATTCCGCATTGAACCCACATGAGCCTGGACAAGGATCTACACATTTTTCATTTTGGCATGCAAGGTTACCAGGACATTCCGCATTGATAGAACATTCAGGTCTACAGTTTGGTGCAACACCAATATAGTTTGGCAAGCAAGAACATGCAGGCGCTTCTCCAACTACTTTGCATTGAGAATATGGACCGCACGGTGAAGGTATACATGGATTTCCTTTAGGTCCCGGTAAGAAAGGTTCTAAGAAAGAAAGTAACACATTAAGACAGAAATAGAGAACGAGAAAATAGAATAAAATATACATGAGACATAGAATAAGAAAAAATGAAATTGAAATGAATCAGAAATATATCACAGAACAAGAAAAAAATATTGGGGGAATAAAAAAATTCAAACTTTATTTTTTCTTTAATTTTTATTTGAGGGTAATGTACTGCTAAGATCTTACTTGGCTCCAATTGACAAGTAACGAATGGATCACCGGTATATCCAGCTTTACACGTGCATATAGGATTATGGTTTATAACATGACATCTTGCATTGACTCCGCACGTTCCTGGGCATGGATCTTTACACTTTTGATTAATACATGCTTGATGTTGCGGGCAATCCGTACTAATTACACATTCTGGCCTACAGGTAGGCGGAGATCCCACATAGGCCTCCTGGCACGAACAGACACCATGGCCATTTACTACTTTACAATTACTGTATGGCCCACATGGTGATGGAACACATGGGTTTCCGTCAAATAAGGGCGCTGAAATGAGTGAAATAGGTTTTTAGCTTATTTGCTCAAATTGTTGAACCTAAACGAACTTAATATGTAAATATACTAACGGCTCTTTTGAGGATGACAAGAAATCATAGGGTTTCCTTCATATCCATCGACGCATAAACAAACTGGATTATGATGCGCAACATTACACTGAGTATTGATACCACACGCGCCTTGGCAAGGATTCACGCATTTATTATTAGAACATGCCCTGTCTATTGGACAATCGTTATTTGTGACACATTCTGGTCGACAGCCTAAATATGGGTCACCAAAATATTCCGGTAAACATGTGCATGCTCCTGCAGAATTTCTAACTTTACACTCCGCGTTTGGACCACATGGTGATGGATTACATGGGTTTGTTTCTTCTTCGCTCGGTACAGTTACTAAAACATTTTAATGAATTTATAACTTAATTATTACAAAATGCAATAACTATCTATTTATTATCTAATTAATCATTTGTATTTTATTTTTGTTAATGATTTCTAACTTATTTTATTGTTATTTTATTCATTTGTGACTCACCAATGAAATAACAACCACTAAACGGATCTCCTGTATAACTTTCACGGCAATGGCATACAGCTTTGTGGGATATAACCATGCAATCCGTATTTGAGCCGCAAGATCCTTCGCATGGATTGGCGCATTTCTCGCGAATACAGGCAAGATTACTAGGACATTCTTCATCATATAAGCATTCGGGTCGACAGTTAGGTGCCCTTCCAATATAACCAGATTTGCAAGAACATGCTGGAGTTTCTCCTACTACACGACATTGAGAATTAGGTCCGCATGGTGACGGAATGCAAGGATTACCAGATGGCTTTGGTTGTGGACCTAAAATGTGATGAATATTTTAACTTAATTTGCACATATTCGTCATGAGCAAATTCAATAATCACAAATATTTTGGATAACTCACGTTCTTCATAAGTACAGCGAACGAATGGGTCTCCGACATAATTTTGTGGACAGCTACAAAGAGCGTTATGATTAACTACAGTGCATTTTGCGTTGTCACCGCACGATCCAACACAAGGATCAATACATTTCTGATTTAAACACGCTTTGTTTGGCATACAGTCACTACTGACCATGCATTCTGGTCGACAGAAAGGAGGTGATCCTAAATACTGATCTTGACAAGAGCATATTGCGTGTCCATGACTAACACGACATAAGCTGTATGGTCCACATGGTGATGGTGAACAAGGATCTACCGGTTCAGCAACATCTACAATTGTAATTATAATATTAATATTGATTAATTAGTATAAACTAAAAATGCAAAATTAAAATGTTTCGTTTATAAGTCTTACTTATGTAACATGACGAGAATGGATTTCCTTCATATCCTGGTAGACACGCACAGGACGGGGCGTGATTATTAACACGGCATTCGGCATTCATACCACAGACTCCTGGGCAAGGATCCTTGCTTTTATTATTTGTACATGCCTTATCTTTAGGACAATCTGAATTTAAGACGCATTCCGGTCTACACTCCACATACGGGTCCCCATAATAATCGGGTAAACATGAGCACGATCCTGCTCCATGTCTCTCTTTACATACGGCATTTGCTCCGCATGGTGAACGAGAACAAGGACTTTCCACTTCGGCTTCGATTGCTATGAAATACGAAAGAGATGTAACGATTTTTATTTGAAATTATTACCCAATTAACTTTTTATATACCACGTTTATATGTTAGATTTTTACTTACGAGGTCTAATTGAACATCCCGAGAATGGATCACCCGTATAACCTTGGTCACAAGTACAAACTGGTACGTGTTTAACTACATTGCAAGTGGCGTGAAACCCGCAAGACCCTGGACAAGGATCGCTACATCTTTCTGATATGCATGCTAAATTTCCTGGGCATTCGACATTCATTACGCACTCTGGTCTACAATTTGGCGGGCGACCGATATAATTGCTCAGACACGAGCAAACTGGTCTATTATTTACATCATGACACTGAGAATGTGGTCCGCAGGGGTTTGGTCCACAATTATTTATTGGAATCATCTGTCCTGTTGATTAAAATAGATTGTATAGTAACAATAAAATTATTTATATCGAAAATAACTTACTGTATCGAAAATATTATAACTTACTGTCATCGGGGAAGCATCTTACGAAAGGATCCCCAGTATAATCACTTAAGCAGCTGCATACGGGATTATGATTTACAACTTGACACTGTGCATTGATACCACACGTACCGGGACACGGATCTTGACACTTTTGATTGATACATGCTTTGTTGGGTCGACAATCAGAACTTACAATACACTCGGGCCGACAATTAGGTGGAGAACCAACACACATATCGAGGCATGTACAAACAGCATGCCCGTTAAATGTACGACATTTACTATAAGGGCCACAAGGTGAAGGGTGGCACGGATCAACAGGTTCCGGTGGAGCTGAAGTAAAGAATGTAGTCAAGAGTAAAGTAAAATAAAGAACGAAATAAAGAAAAGTAATAGAAAGAACAAGAGATAGTCTTACTCATAACAGGTGAGCATGCATGAAGAGGATTCCCATTATATCCAGGTAAGCAGTAACATGAAGGTGCATGGTTCGTAACTCTACATTCAGCGTTTTTCCCACATGTGCCAGGACATGGATCAACGCATTTATTATTGAAGCAGGATCTGTCTATTGCACAATCAGTGTTCATGACGCATTCTGGACGGCATCCAAGGTATGGATCACCGTGAAAATCATCAATACAAACACAAGACCCAGCACCGTTTCTTTCACGACAAACTGCATTTGGTCCGCAAGGTGATGGATTACAAGGATGTTGTGGTACATCTTTAGGAACTGAAATTGATTTTTACAACCATATGACAAATTTATTATTACTAACATTATGCTACATTTCATGCAAGTATTGACATGCTTCAACACCCTAAGTCCCAGTCACATCAGACCGACACAATAATATTGAATCTGTTGGTGAGTGCTGTTCACACTGTCGTCATCATTCTCCGTCACCAACGATTAACATTAATGTGTTTATCTGACGTAAACGAGGTCATCGCTAACCTTCATCAATCTCCTGCATCAATAATGAAAGTTACCTAAATAGGAACTTACTAACTTAGCTAACATCTACCATCTAAGTGCATGCAGTTACATACAGTGCTAGAAGTGAGCAATATAAAAACCTTACTATTTATTTTGCTTCACATCGTACGTGCATCTTACTTATCGTCGTAGTAAGTAATGTTTATACACACATAAAACAGTAAGCTTAATAAGCCCGTGATTAGAAATGACTTACCTTCAAATCGATTGCAGCCTGCGAATGGATCTCCGGAGAAGCCTTCGTCGCAAGAACAGATTGGCTGGTGGTTCTGTACAACACAACGTGCATTGAAGCCGCAGGATCCTGCACAGGGATTTACGCAAGTTCCACCCAAGCAGGAAAGGGAGAGCGGGCAGTCTTGATTGATTACACATTGTGGACGACACGTTGGTGGGGCCCCCAGTGTACCCGGTTCACAAGCGCATACTGCACGTCCAGCTTCATTCCGACAAGTCGAATGAGGTCCGCATGGTGAGGGCAAACAAGGATCGGGCGCTGGAGCCATAACACCTATGAAGTAAATAACTTAATGTTAACCACAGATATTTTTATGATAGTAGCAAACGAATAGGCACTTCAACAGTAAGTGACCACTGTCACCCATGAGCATCCGTTATCAACCCTTAATAGGATTACAGTTCTAATCGATTTTATTCCCTAATGCAGATGCCCAGTGTTTACCTCTGAGGAGCCACATAAGAGAGAGAATAACTGTGTAAATGCGTCTGAGTTATCGCATCCCTCAAAACAGAATACAGCAGGGCTGAATATAAATGGGTGCAACGGTGATGCCTCTGGAGTCGAATCATAATGGGTTTTCCAACGTCAAATTCGTCTACATACTATGCTAGAAAAAATGTATAATTTTATACCTCACTAAAAGCATAATAAGAAAATCTTACTCTTTCTGTAACATCTGATGAACGGGTCGCCTTCAGGGAAGTTTTCAGGACAAGTACATATTGGGTTATGTCCAACAACGTGACAACGGGCATCTAGCCCACAACTGTATACACAAGGATCCTTGCATTTGTGGTTTATGCAAGCTCGATTTGCCGGACAGTCGGAGTTGACGGCGCACTCGGGGCGGCACGCGGGCGGCGCGCCCAAGTAACCGGGACGGCATGAGCACGCTGCTCTGTTGCTAACTACGTGACATTCGCTATTTGGACCACAGGGTGACGGCTCACATGGATTAATTGGTGTAGCTAGAAGTAATCAGTGATATTAGTTAATATTTTAGATATTATATTTGTTTTGGAAATGGAATGATTTGTGTCATGATTTCAATTTGTTACGACAAGTAAAGCATGTCATATTATTAGCTGTCATAACATGGATCGACTGCATTTATGTAATTAGCATATTACGCTTTTTATATTATTGTTTAATATCAAGACGAAAATGTAAAGTCATTTCATTCGGTTATTCAAGAATATAAAGTAATTAGGTCAATCAAATCTTCAACAATGTACAACTAAATAGATTTTATAAAAGTTGTTTCTAATAAGACACTATGGACACTTAACATATAAATTTTAATGTTAAAAACACTTACATTGCTTATACTCGGGACGACATGAGGAGAAAGGATCGCCTTCGTATCCTTTGAAGCACGTGCAGACAGGGACATGATTGACGACGGCACATTCAGCGTTTACACCGCACAAGTCTTTACAAGGATCGCGGCAGTGGTTTGATAAACAAGCTAACTGATTAGGACAGTCAGAATTGATCGAACATTCAGGGCGGCATCCTCCAGCATATGGGTTTCCAATATTTGGCGGTATACAGCTGCATCGAGCCGCATTATTTACAACAGTGCAAATAGTGTTTTCTCCACAAGGCGATGGATTACAAGGTGTTAATGTTTCGTCTTTGCCTATAGTTATACATCCAACAAATGCATCTCCTTTATACCCTTCTAAACAACTGCATAATGGCGTATGATTGACAACGTCGCACTTAGCATTATTTCCGCAAGACCCGACGCATGGATCTGCACATTTATCGTTTATGCAGGCTTGATGAGGTGGGCATTCTTGACTTATAACACATTCTGGTCTACAATATGGTGGTGTACCAGAATAATTTGGACGGCATGAGCAAACAGGACGACTTGATTTTATTTCGCATACGGAATTGGGTCCACATGGGGACGGCTGACAAGGATTTTTCTCTGATGGTACGTGATCTATAAATCCTGTACAAGCAACGAAAGGATCACCAGTTTCTCCTGGACTGCAACTACATATCGGGTTATGATTTACTACGATACAATTCGCTCCCACCCCGCAACTTCCTTGACATGGATTAATACATTTTTGATTGACACAAGTATCTCTTTGTGAACAGTCGGAATTGCTTACACACTCGGGTTGACAAGTTGGTGGAATTCCTCTGTAACCTGGTAGACATGAACAAACTGCGAAGCCTGATGGTGAAACGAGACAACGACTGTAAGGCCCACACGGTGAAGGATCACATGTCGATAAAGACGGAGTGGTCACGGGCGCAACATTACACCTTATGTAAGGGTCTCCAGTTTGACCTGGTGCACAATAACATACAGCATGGTGATTAACTGTTTCACATAATGCCCCAATTCCACAAACATCTTTACAAGGATTTTCACATTTGTTATTTAAACATGCCAAATTAGATGCACAATCACTGTTTACAACACATTGTGGCCGGCATGCCATGAAAGGATTGCCGTAGAAGTTTGGAAAACATTGACATGTTAGAGCTCCCTTAATTTCTTGACATATGGCGTTTGGTCCGCATTGAACATTATCACATGTCTGGGGTAGAGTGGCTGGAAAAAAATGCATATTTTGGTAATACACGTTGATTGAAAAAAAAAACCATTCAATTTGAACACCAAAAATAACTTACGTTGTGTAGTAGGCTTGCAATGTTCATAGGGATTTCCTTCAAAACCATTAATACAGCGACAAATAGGATCATGATGATAAACAGAACACTCTGCGTTTACACCACAAGAGCCCGGACATGGGTCCACGCACTTATTTCTTAAACACGCCTTGTCGAAAGCACAATCAGTACTGAGTACACATTCTGGTCTACATGCCGGGTTATTGATACCGTTTGATCCAAAGCAGGGATCACAAATGGCAAACTGATTGCCGTATGTATCACACGACGCGCTAGGATCGCAAGGGTTTGGCGAACATGGTTGAACGGTATTATTATCCGGTACAATGTATATAGCTGCAACATAATTACAATAAAATGTAAGTATATAATATATAAACGACGATAACACATAGTTACTTATTGATATTCCTTTTATTTAATAATATTATCATTACTTACGTCTGTAAATACATTGAATTAGTGGATCTCCCATATAACCGTCAGGGCATAGGCAGGATACTGTATGGTCCGAGCACAGACATACCGCATTAATTCCACAGATATTGTTAAAGGAACATGGATCAGTACATTTTCGATTTATACAAGCTTCGTTTGATGGACAATCGGAATTCATAATACATTCCGGCTTGCATTCCTTTGTAGGATCTCCGAAGAAGTCGGGAAGACAACTACACAGAGCCTTGTCTCCTACATCTTGACATATTGCATTGATTCCGCATTGAACTTTGTTACAAGGTCTAATCGACTTCTGATCTTCAGGTGGTAAGCAGCATACTAACGGATTTCCCACGAGTCCATCTTCACAAATACATACAGGGTGATGTGATTCTACAAGGCACTTAGCGTTTAAACCGCAAGCTCCTGGGCATGGATCTCGACAAGCGTAGCCTATGCATGCTTTGTTTATAGCGCATTCATCGTCTATTTCACATTCATGGGAATGACATCCATCCAGACTGTAAGGATCACCAGTACTACCTTCAGCGCATGTACACAATGCTCGACCCTCATAGTTAGCATTACAAATGGCTTGCGGGCCACAAGGATTAGGATTACACGGACTTCTTTGTTCTTGACACCCTGTATAGGGATCTCCAATAAACCCAGTCTTACAGAAGCACATTTCTCTATTACCGCCCACGTAACAATCTGCATTCGGCCCACATGGTCCTGGTTGACAAAGCACATCTGGTGGTATATAGGCCTGATGGTTACAAGATTTGTACGGATTACCAATAGTATTTTCTGGACAATAGCATGCAGGTGATCTATTTGGATCGCATCGTGCTCCAACTCCACAGGTGTTCGGTTCGCACGGATTTCTTGCTTCTATGCAACCTCTTACTGTATTAGGGCTCTCTACATATCCTTGTAAACATGTACATTTCGCAAATCCATTAGATAATATAGTACATTGAGTATTAGGTCCGCAAGGTGAAGGATTGCATGGATTGTTTGGTAGTCTACAGGGTTGTCGCGGTGGATTACCTTCATAATTGGGAAGGCAAAAGCAGGCTGGTTTGTTGTCTATTATTCGACAGCCAGTATAAGGTCCACATGGATTTGGCTCGCATTCATTACCTTCCGGGACTGAAAATTTTTCGTTTGTTAAAGTCACATTCAATTCATGATTTTAAATTAAAAGATTCATTTTTTATAAAAATACTTACTACAATTCTTAAACGGATTGCCAGTTAATCCTTTAGGACAATAACAAATCGGAACTCCGTTGTCACTTTCACACAGTGCATTTATGCCACAAGGATTTGGTACACATGGGTTTGAAGGTGGTTCACAACCCAGCATTGCGTTACCAGTGTACCCAGACAAACATTTACAAGACGCTCGGTGATTTATGACGTCACATATGGCGTTAATACCACACCTACACGGAGAGTCACATTTTCCGTTTATACATGCTTCAGAATTCAAACATTCATTATCCGACCGACATCCTTGTACTGAAATAAAAATATTCCTATAGATTACTATTTCAAAATATATTAATTTTTATTATTTTTATGTTGTAAGTAATCGTAAAAATTAATTATAAATCTAATTGAAATCTAAGACTGATAATATTATATTGTCAAAAATACCTTGATAACATTCTAAGAATGGGTTTCCAGTAAAACCAGCGTAACATTTGCACTGTATTCCATGATTGGCTGGAATGCATTCTGCATTATCTCCGCATTTATCGACGGCGCAAGGATTCATGCATACTCGATTTAACCGATCACACAACAGTTCTGGTGGACAGTCTTCGTTGTATTGGCACACGGACTGAGTATTGATAACTAAAAAAAAATCTATTTAAAAATGGTCCTTTAATATGTATTTTTATATTTACAGCCATTAGAAATTTACTTACCCGGTACGCAACCAACGTAGCCGTTTCCTTGAAATCCTTCAGCACAGCTACAATCTGAACCGTGTTTCGTGTTTATACAGACCGCATTTGGTGCACATGGATTGTGTATTGCACATGGATGTTGACATGCATTATTTATACAAGCTTCGGTCAAGTGACAATCTTCATTCCGAGTGCAACCAACTGAGCAAAATGTAAAATTATTTTATTATACAATATTATATTACAAGTGCAAATATTATATTTTAAGTTTGATACAAGTGTGACGTATATGTACATTATTTAACATATCAAACTAAAAATGCTTCTATAATACAAGTGCTTATCTTAATAAACTATTGTTGTTATGGATTTATTCACAGTTAACTATTACACATCCTTTGCATTGAATACTTAAGGCAACATCATTTGGCAAATGTTAACCTATTATACTGTAAATAAGTCTTACTTATTTTAGGTGAGCATTTGACTGCGGGATCTCCGTCGTGGCCAGCGGGGCATGAACACATCGGCCTTTGTTTTATTGGGTGGCAATTGGCTCCGATACCACACACATTGTCAAACTCACAAGGATTTTGACATAATTCCATAAAGCAGGCTTCAGTCTCTATACAGTCCCGATCAGAATGACAAGGTTCTGGTGCCTTAGGTGTTCCAGGTGATTCTAGTATGTTACATGTTATATTTGAAATTAGTTTGTTACAGAATATGTTACAAGATTCAGAATTAGTGTATTTACAAATTATTAATGAATTATGTAATATCTTTTTAAACAGTTCAGTACACATTTGTCCGATAAAACGACCAACAAATTACTTTTTATATTTATCTATACGAAATTTTACAATAAACAATTTACAGGCTGTGGAACAAAGTATAGGTATCGTAACTCTCATGAGCATACCTCTTACACAGACGTTTCCAGCAGCACCATCGCACACACAAACAGCAGCATGGTTGACAACTTTACAGGTAGTGTTCTTTGTACATGGATTCCGTATCCCCTCACATGGATTTTGACATACTCCGTTAACGCATGTATAGTCAGTATGACAGTCTAAGTCCGATTTACATTCAACATTTACGTCAGTACTTAAATTTATTGTTTCAGTCGTAGTTATAGTCATATCGTAAGGGGTAGAGTCTGTCCAAGCAGATATATCAATGTCCTTTTGTCTAGATGATAAACTTTCCATCGATGTGCTTAAAATAGATGAAACTGTTGACGGATATCGCGTTTTTTGTTTTTCATCTACGATATTATTTTCCGTCTTTGTTTCAGAATCAATGGATGTAGTGGTTACCTGAACTTTAGATATGGTATCAGTATATTGTACTTCATTTGTATAAGAGGAGTCTGTTGTACTTTTTAAGGTTGAAACTTTTGCAGAGGTATCTACTGTAGCAGTGTAATCTATTGTAGTTTCAATTGTTGGTAATAACTCATCTTTAATTGTTGTTTGTTCGGTTCTTGAAGATATCTCTGTGATTTCTTTAGTGAAAGTTGTCGCGGTATTTTCAAAAGATGTAGACACTATAATATTATCTGTTGTAGATTTAAAAACCTTATTTGGTAACGATTTATCTTCTATTGTTGTCTTGTCGGTAATCGATAGTGTTGAAATATCATTGACTTTATCAGTTGAAGAATCGTGGTACTCTTTAGTATTTGTACTTTTTCTACTAGAATCTGTTATATCATAACCTGTAGTTGTTAGTTTTTCCGTTGTTGTACTTATTGGTTTAGTTATTAAAGTTAACAAAGTCGTTTCATTTTCTTCAGATTCTAAACGTGTTCTGTCGGTTATTGTTGAGACAGGTGTCGAGGCTGGTGTGATTAAAGTTGATTTTAAGTCACTTTCTGATGAACTTACATGATCATTGTATTCAGTTGTACTTGTAATTATTTTTGTATAAGGTTCGGTGTTCACCATGGTGGATAGTTTTTCATCTACATTCGAAGAAATGTCTGTATCAGTTGAGTCGGAATTTAATGTTGTACTTTGGACATTCGTTTCTTTTGGTAACGTATCAGTGTAGACCGATTTGTCAGTGTTTATAAAATCAGATTTAACGGTGGTTGTGTCGTATGTATTTGATGAATAAATAGTGTTCATATTGTTTTTGTCTGTAGATGTATATTCCTTTCCTTTTTCTACATGAGAATAATCACGCGTTGGTTTAAAATTACCAACTGATTTTGTCGTAAATTCAACAGTTTCAGGATTATCCGTTTCAGTAGTTTTTAATTCAAGCGTTTTGGATTCAAGCTCTGCACTAGATGTTAAGTACGAAAGAGTAGTTGTGAATACATCTTTATTTTGAATTGTTGTACTTTTTTCACTTTCCTTGGTTATATCGGGTAAATTGACATTTTCAGTAGTTGTTAAATCAATATTGGACTGCATTGTTACTGGAGTGGTGATATGATCATCAAGAATAAATGTAGTTGTAGTACTTTTCAGTTCATTATTAATATCTTGACTTGAAGTGGAAAACATTTCAATAGGGACGTTTTCAGTGTGTCTTGTATCAACATTATCTACTTCAAACTTTGTCGACGTAAGTAACGGGTTTTGAGTTACAGTGCTAACAACTGTAGGAATTTCTGTGTCTAAGTAAGATTTAGTCGGTACCACGCCTTCAGGTTTATCTGTCGTGCTAATATTTTGGGTCTGCTTTTGTCCAGGTTTAAAACTTGTCGTTTGTAAATTGTCAGCTGGCATTCCAGTTGATGATTGTAATGACTGTGTGTTATGTGCTCCACTCGTAACGGAATATATGTCTGTTGTAATTGGTTGAAGTGATAAAGATTCTGTTATTGAATTTAATTCATTTACCGTTTCCGTAACAGTTTGAGTTATGTGTCCATATTCAGATGTAACTAATGTTTGTGTAGTTCCAACATTATTAAATTTTAGTGTAGTAGGCATTGTTTGATCACCTGTCGATATCTCTTTTGTTCCTAAATTAATATAGTTCATTTCAGTTGGTATGTTAGTAGACTTTTCAGATCCAGTAAATTTAGTTTTTAAATTGTTTTCCGTTGTAACGATTTTTTCTGTTCCAGATACTTCTTTGTCACTTATATCAGTTGATACTGATTTCATGGTGTAAGTTAAATCAGATGACGTAACGACTGTCGTGAAAATATCATTATTAATTATTGATTCTGTTCGACTATCCAAACCTGTTGTTATTAAGTTGATGTCGGTTGATTTAGACTCGGACGTCGGGAGGCTTGTATCGATGTAACTAGTTTCACCATGAATTGTCGATTCTGTTGAATACTCCGGAATTTTAGTTTTAGAGTCCTTTACTGTTTCATACTTTAAATTAACTTCTGTAGATGGATATCCAAAATTATTAATTTCAGTCGATGTTACCGACTTTGTAACATAACTAGGGTATTTGACTATGTCTCCGGGGGTGGAGCTAATGTCTTGCATTTGGTTTGGTCCAGGTTTGGTACTTGTCGTTTGTAAATTTTCTGCTGGCAATGCAGTTGATGTTTGTAACAAGTGTGTGGTGTTTGTTTCACTAATAATAGAAAATGTGTCTGTTGTAGTTGAATGAGTAGGTAAAGTTTCTGTTATTGAATCTAAATCATTCACTGTTTCCGTAATAGTTTGAGTCATATGTCTATTATTATCAGCTGTAACTAGTATTTGTGTAGTTTCAACATCATTATACGTTGGTGTAGTAGGCATTGGTTGATCACCTCTTACTGTCGCTTTTGTTCCTAAATTAATATTGTTCGTTTCAGATGGTCTGTAAGTATACATATCAGATTCAGTATATTTGGTTTTTAAATCATTTTCCGTTGTAATGATCTTCTCTGTTGGAGATATGTCTATATCGTTTATGTCATTTAATACTGATTTTGTAGTGTAAGCTAAATTAGAGGTCGTAACAATTGTCGTGAACGTGTGATCATTAGTTATTGATTCAGTTTGACTATCCAAACCTTTTGTAATTAAATTGATATCGGTTGATTTAGTCTCGAACGTTGGCAAATTTATATCAGCATAAGTAGTTTTACCATGAATTGTCGATTCTTTTGAATACTGAGGTCCTTTAGTTTTTGATTTCTTTTCATCAATTAAATTAACGTCAGTTGTAAATGTAGTTCCAAAATTATCAATTTCTGTAGATGTAACCGACTTTATTTCGTAATTAGTGTCTTTTGTACTAACAAATTGAGTGCTCGCAGGTTGGATTGTGCTTAACTTTGTATATCTTGGGACCGTAGAGTCAGTACTATACGAAAAATCAGAATCTAAGTCGTTTTCAGTTGTAACAACGCTATAATAATTATCAGTTAATTCAGATGTGGATAGACGTTCTGTTGTTTTTGTAATAAAATCTTTTACAGAGTCTTCTTTATCTACATTTTCTACGTCTTTCATAGTTATTGGTATTTCTGTAATCATTAGATTATCAGTGGACTTTTCATCATTATCATGGGGTGAAACGGTATTCTTATGTGTACTACTTTCAAAAGGTTTTGTCTCCATAACATTATTTGTCGAATATGTACTTATGTCAATGTTATTCGTAACAGTATTAACGTTACTGGTTGTTGTGTTCAACAAAGTAGGAATAGTTGAATACTCTGTGCTTGTTGTCTCAATGTTCTTAGATACACCTTTTGTATTTTCAAACAAAGCACTAACAGTAGACCCAGTGTCATATGTTAAATCATCAGAACTTGTATAATTTTTACTTTCGAAAGACGTTTCAGTAACATTTGTATAGTCTTTATATGTATAAGCATTATTTAGCACATCTGTAATTAAATTAAAGTCAGTAGTCGTTCTGATTAAATTATCGTCTGATATTCCTGTTGTAGTTGAGTACTTTGTATCTATTTTATGTGTTTGGGAATTAATATTTTCATCATTATTAAACTTAGACTGTTTTTCAGTACTCATATTCTCTACAGAAGTAGTACTTTCTGCTATCGTTGTTTCATATATTGGAACTTCTGTTTCAACGTAAATTCTTCCTGTAGATGTTGTTGTTGTTTCAACTGTTGTAAATTTGACTCTTCCAGTATCTGTTATCTCTGTATTCGCACTATTCTCGTTAGTTAAAGGGTTTTCATTATATAATGTTTTACCTACTATAGTTGTATATTCCGTCCTAGTTTCTTCGGGTCCCTTTGTCACGTCCCCCCTTTCCGTATATTTGATTTGTTCAGTGGTTGAATATTCGCTGGAAATGTCGTTATTAGTTGACGACATTCCTTCATATTTATCTTTACTATCCTTAAAAGGTGTAGTTTTTGTGAATCCCCAAGTATCCCGTACACTGCCGGTTGTCACATCTTTCTCAGAAGTCATTTCAATAGTTTCAGAGCCTGATAATACCTCAGTAGTTTTGTATCCTGTCTCTTTTGTATTAAAGTTATTCGTGATCATCGTTTGGACTGAAGTAGATTCTGTTTCTTTTGCTATTTCAGTTAACTCGATATTGTAAGTCACATCTTCCATATCAGCTTTAGCATGAGATTCAGTAGACTTTGTTAAAAATTCTACTGTACTTGCATGTTCTGGCCTTTTTGTGGTAAGACTACCTATCAAGTCGATATCTGAACTAGTTGTAATACTGACATCCCTAACATGTGTTTCTAAAGTGGTTTTTAATCCTACTCTTTCTGTATTTATTTCTGTGTTATTATCATTATTTCTATCTGACACGTATTTTTTTTCAGTTGATATCATTAAACCATCAGTATTTGTAAATGAACTGCTTCCAAAGGATACCGTAGTTGCCTCAGTTATTGGCGTGTACGCTGAATAATTTATTTCACCATTTCTTGTCGTAAGCATATCTGATTCAGTTATTTCTTTGGTGAATTCCGTTGTTTCTTCTTTATTTTTCTCAGTAGAAACTTTCACAATATCTACCTTCGTATAATCTGGACTGTGTGTACTTAAATTATCAACTAAATCTTTATTGACGATAATTTCAGGGGTTTCAGTGGTTGATTGATCATAAATTTCCACGGATGTTGTCATGAAGTCGGATTTTTGCGCAAACATGTCTTTTATGGTAGTTTTACTGAGTGAAATAAATCCATTTTCAGTGCTTATTGTGTTATCATCCATAGTATGTGTAGTTAATTTTAGATTATTTGTCGAAGTAGATGACATTTCGGGTGTCGATGTGTATGCAGAACTTTCTCCATGTACGTTAGTGGTAACTACTGGCGTAAATTCGGTATTAAGCGAATCTTTCGTCATTTCTTTCTCTGATATTGTTTGTTCTGTTGTTGGTGATTTATTAAAGATCAAATTTTGAGTAGACATAACGTCTATGTCAGCATTAGTATAGGATGGTATTTTTGTAAATTCTGTTTCAGTATAGGCAGTTGTGAGCTCTTGTATTTCTGTATCTTGTTGTATGTCAGGGTTTACACTAATTTCAGTACTAGCGTAACTTTTGTAGTTAGGCGTTGTATGCGACATTGTTGTGTATTCAGTATTTTCAGTACCTTTAAATGTATCTTCAGTATGTTCTTCATATATGTTCTTCGTTTTATCTGTTGTATATACTTCTGTATACGTGTAAATTTTGCTGTCTGGTAATTTTGTAGTTATATCCGGGATTGTTTTGTAATTTGATTCATCTGTATACGATTTACTCGTCACGTGTGTGTTTGAATCCGCCTCAGTAATTAAAGTTGAATCTAACATTTCAGTGTACTCTTTAGTATTTGTGAGATCAGTAATATCTAAATCAGTTCCTGATTTCGTAGTAGGTGATTCTTTTATTGTTCCTTCTGTTGATTTTGTATATGTTACATCATCTTCATTACTGCTAGTTTCAAAAAGCTTTGTAGTGACTTGGACTATTTTTGTATACTGCGACTTTTCTGTGGAATTGTCAATCATCAAATCTGGATTCAAGTGACTCTCAGTCGTAATAGTAGTGGTTCGATTATCAAATGAAGAAATTTTTGGATGTGATTTATCATTTTTTTCTTTTTCTGTATCACTTGGTACATATATACCTGAGTAATTATTATGCATTTTTCTTTGATTTTCAGCTGTTTTAACACTTTTATTATCATTAACTTGTTTTTGTGAACCACTTGTTTCTGTTCGTTTTGGAATAGGCTTAATAGTACTTTCAGAATGTATTGTGCTACTGCTCGGTATGAGTTCATATGAAACTAATGTTGGCACTTTGTTTTCATTTATATCCATATTACCTTCAGTCACTTCGGTAATCTTTCTTGTAGTTATTGAACTACTCGTTACAGTTTCATAAGCACTAGTTTCACCAGATAATGTTGATCCTTGTAATGTTCCGGTACTTTGATATATTTTGTTGTCAATTTTATTACCTAAATCAGTAGTAGCTGTGTTCCCTAAATTAGGTGTTGTTTTTTCACCTTCAGTTGTATATATATTTGCTTCAACTTCAGTTATATACATAGTTGTGTCAGTGCTACTAGGTGTTGTTGTAGGCGTAACAAACTTGTCATAGTTAGTATAATTTTCAATGTCTGTAAATAGTGTAGTAGAGTCAGTCGTAGTAGTAGTAGTAGTCATAGTATTGGAGTATGTTTCGGTTAGTGAAATGCTTTTAGTTTCTTCATCTGTTAATAAGAATGTAATAATATAATAGTTAATAAATTATAACATTAAAATCAAAAATGACAGTAATTAATTTTCTCTTTTGAAATATAGGTAAATATACTTATAAGTCATGCAGTAATTTAAATACCCTGAACAATAATATTACCCAAGAAAACTAGATTAAAGTATTGAAAAAGAAAAAGAAATAACGAAGTGAGTGTAAGAGATCATGCATGTAATTAATCTCTTTGAAGAAGTATGTAGATAGTATATAAAGAATAGATGCATGCAAGAGCAGATATTTAAAAGCAAACCAATACGTAAAACGTTTTTGACCTTTTTGAGCTCTAATGTAGTGATTAAGCTCAAAACACGTTTGACCAGCCTGAACCGTTTACTACTAAAGAAAAAACAGAAGTTATAATACAAACATCTCGATACAAGTTCTACACAATAATCGAATTCACTTGTCTGTCGGGTCTGCCGAATTAATAATAACCAGTACTTTGTGGCGTTTTATCGGACAAAATGGTACGCTAAAAATTATAGCAACAACCAGTTCAATTGGAGTTAGTTTTGCTATTCACATAAAATAAGATGTAGACTTCCTAGCAATAAAGTAGGAGTCTACAGTACGTCAAATGTAGAAATATATTATAAATACAGAGAACAGTGTAACCAATACCGTTGTTTATCTTAATTTCACGTTGTCTAGATAAACACAGTAGGTAGTTTAATAAATTAGCAAAGTTAAAATTTATTATATTATTAGGTAAATAATATTAACCAGCGTAAATAAATACGTTGTGTATGACTCACTTTCCATGCATGCTCCAGAAAATGGATCGCAGGGGACTCCGGGTCGGCAATGTGCGCAATTTGTTGCAGGTTTACCACCTGGGTAAGGAAAAGGATCAAATTAAATATAGCTATTTCATCTTTAACATAGTTGAGGTAAAACAACAAATTTAATTTTACCTAATGAGAAAAATATGTTATATCTCAAAGGCAAATCAAAAACTTAGGATTAAATCATAGTAAATACGATTATGGAGCAAAAAATGTCCAATTTTTTTTTCATCATCTTTACTATAATTATAAATTAAATTTTAAATTTTCTAACTTCTAATGTTTTCACGAAATTAATGTTAAGGAATTCCTTTTTCGTATCAAGCTTTATGATATTATAGCAACGTGAGTATACTGTGGCATGCCAATATGTTTGCATTGGAACTTACC
>DWPF01000005.1:0-24780 GCA_018251575.1 Cecropterus bathyllus | reverse complement strand
TCAAACATTTAAGCGTCGATAAATTCTAAAATATTGATAATTTTACCGTAGGAAAACAATTAAATTGTTGCGGTAAAATAAACAAAAAAAGCTAAATAATATAGAAAATAAAAAAAAACGTTTTTGATGAGTTGTCACGTTGCTCTTGTAAAGAGGTGATATACATATATCCTCACATATTTTCTCACATATTGTACTAAGATTAATTGCATTCTCTTTATGCGTTGTTTTTCTTTCTGATTGTATAAAGGTTGTTCGATAATATTTTATATGACCAGTAAGTCTGCTTAGATTTCTTTAAATTTCGTTACGTTGGACAATTAATATTGAGAAACCAAGCGACTACGTCCTGTCTTGCCTTATCTATCGTATATTGTTTTATTATATATGGTAAGAAACATTTCCCTTAATCAAGAAAATATTTATTTATTTATTTATTTATTTATTCGGCACACCAACGTATGTTATACTTTTCAGACAATAATTACAAGATAAATGAAACTTACAATCGTGTACATACAATTACAGGTGAGCACAACATTCACATTATGACGCTCAGTTGTATAAATATTTCTATAGTTAAATTGCTTATTATATTATCAATACATTACAAATTAAAAAGTCAAGTTAAAGTTTAAAAATAATAATAATAATAAAATATAAAATAATAATTATAATTCAAAATTAAAAGAAAATCTAAAATTGTCAATGTGTTGATAATAAAATAATATAAAAGTAATTCAAAATAAAATCAAATCAAATAAAATTAATTTAAAGCAAATAAAATAAATAGTTACAATTTAAATTTAAAACAAAATTTGAAGTTAAAACAAACAAAATAATTACAATCTAATTATTAAAAGAAAGTCAAAAATAATGAATACATTAATAATAAAATAATATTAAAATTAATTCAAAATCAAATCAAAACAGATAAAATGAAATCAATTTAAAACAAATAAAATAGTTAAAATTTAAAACGTATACAAAAAAAACGTTAAGCAAACTTTATGAAGACTTCTCCATGCAAATATACTGCATCTGTTGCGGTTGAATGGGTATTTAGCATAAACAGAGCTGCTTACTTAGTAGCTAGCGTTCGTAATTCATCTATGTAATCTAAGACCACACACAGTATAATATTCACTTTATCATTATCGTCTTCATTGTGGAACTTGATATATTCAAGAATATGAAATTTTCTATTTCCTTACTTATGTATGGAACTTACTGTAGAAACAGAAATTAGGTCTGAGTTTGAATTTAATTTATTTAGTTCGTCGTCAACCCATTATTGTCCCACTGCTGGGCACGGGTCTTCTCTCAGACTAAGAGAGTTTCAGGCCATAGTCTACCGCGCTGGCCAAGTGCTTGGTAGACTATTTTATTTAGTTTATTTAGTTCAATGACTAATATTTTTATCAAGGCAGCGTATAATTCTGAGTCATAAATTGACTTATGTCTTTTCTGAAGATGATGATCAAAAGATGTTAATAATGTTTGTGCAAAAGTAGCTTTTTTTTCATTTCCCTGTAGTAAGCGTAGTTTATTATTAGCGATTCGAAATTTTAAATCACTGTAATTTTGCATAGGATCTCCTTCATATCCGTAATTATCTTTGATTTAATATCACATTAACATTATTAATAGTGTTTATTTCAGATTTTAAGTGTAAATATAAATTTATTGAGGCATCAATTTAAACAAAATTTAGATAAAGGCTATTAATTCTGAAGCTCATCAATAGAAGATTAATAATATCTCAAATGTGATTATTAAGCAAATTACATTTTTTATAAACTTTACAAAAACGTCGTAAATTTATAATATTTAAAGTTACCGTTAAGAAATCCTTAATTAATTATCTTTAAAGTTACCTTTAAGAAATCCACCTTTAATTTTATTGTATTAAATTAGCATGCTTTAGCAGATGCATCGTTATGACCTAAGGCGTGAAATGATTTGTATATGTGCATATTTTGGCACGATCCATTTTTGATGCACCTTTCACATATTAGATGACTAAGATTCATCAAAGGCTAACCTTCATGGTAACACGGGAAAAATGAAATGTGATCAAAAGTTCTGTAAGTCGGAAAAGTTACTTGAGTTACTTTCAACTTTATAGTAAATACAGAATTCTATAAAAAATGAAATATTACCATTTTATTCTATGTACTATTATTCTTATTATTATTATTCTATGTAAAATTTAATCACGTACCAATTTCTTGAAACCAATTAGATATATATAAATTGTTAAAAAATCTAGAGTTATTGAAAATTATAGGTAGGTAATTGAATATATGGGTAATTCAAAAAACGTTTTGCATTAACGTATTGTTAAAAATAATAATAAGCATATTAGTTATATTAAGTAAGTTAAAACAACCACTTCAGTTAGCAACAAACTCAAACTCGCATCGCCAAATTATTCGTCGGGCCCTGCTTTGCGTGAATTAGCAAGCGGCAGATGGTTTCGGATGAATTAATTTCTAATGCGCACTCAAATACCATCGTCCACATATTTTATTTTGGGAAGGAAAATTAATATACTCATCCTGTGAAACAGCTTTGTGTTCTTGCATAATGATAACATTTATTATATAATGATAATACTTGATAATGTTAGTATTAGGATCAAAATGTTGATCTATTTAAAAAATCATTTGCTATTTAATAAATGAAATAATTGTCTAATACAAGTTTCAAGTTTTCATTTTTATTTTGAAATATTTCGTTTAAAGTCCACATAATAGGCGTTTTAGACAAACATGTATAATGTTTGTCTTAAACACAATTATTTAAAACTTATGGCTTGTCAATAAACGCGCACTTAAATCAATGTGTGTAGAATGTAGATTTGTTGCGTTCAGCCATAAATTAACAGAACAGCGGTTAACAAGTACTGGCACAACGGTACCCTTTACTAAAATGTAAATTATGGAGCTATCACATTTAGAACGGTGCGCCGTGTCCTTAGCCGTTTACAGGGTTTGATCCACATTCATTATCTTGCATGGAAATTGCTTATAGGGAAATTTTATAGTATCTTTTGAAAACTTTCTTCCGTGAAGGTAAGTACTTCGATAGTTAGTGAATAAAATAAATCAGGAATGGGCAATATCTTCGTGACTGACTTTCTGACTTGACTTTCGTTCCATATGATCGATATTAGTTATCGCCATAGTGTCGTTGAATTCCACTGCGTTAACTTTAGAATCGCCAAGACTGTCAAATCTTATCAGAATACCGTTGAATCAAATTATACTCGAATTGAATATTTAGTACAGTGGCTGCATAGAGATTTCTGATCCGGTACGTATCGGTGACCACTTCAAACAACTGCCTCGTAATGAGCCAAGAGTTGTCCTTATAAGGTGTTCGTTTGTATTGCGCACAGTAATCGCCTCAGCCCGATATCTGAATCAGATCGCTTTGTCGCTAACGATCCTCTAAGCAACATTTGTTGCATCAATGTATAGGTTTTTCCTGCACTTTATTAAGGTTTCTTAAGCTCGTGATTTATTGCCTATAGAAATCAGTACTTTGAAGAACATACGTTCTTCAAAGAATTTTCATATAGAATACCTTAGGATATCTTTTTTATCATAAGCATATTTTGAGTACTGTTATGTTATGCGTCATTTCTATTATAATAACACAGGTCGCAGTCACAAGATTTGAAACAGCAATTTCCAAGTAAAAGAGTCGTAAAAAATTTGACCGTGAACCAAGTGTCATTTTACCTTTGTCTTTACATACGTTTTTATCATTCCCAATCTTGATGACAATATATGTAATAAAGAGCTTGAAGCTCTCTCAAAAATACTGTCAAGAGTACATCTCGAACAAGTAGTTGGTTAAATAGACGAAAATAAACTTTAGAGTCTTGACTTAGATGATATTGAAGGAGACGAGGTAAAATTGTGGTTCATATGTGAAAATACACCTGCGCTCGCGCCTATCTCGATACCGTGAAGCACGTCGCGAGCTTCGACCGCCCCGCTTTATCTCGCAGACGCTACATTTAATGGTGCCCCTAACTGTTAGACCACATGAGTGTGCACGAAGGCGCTTAATAACTGGAGCATGGGGAACGTCTTTACCCGTTTGAGTTTTGTTGTTAACATGTACAAGGTAGAAGAACTAATGACCTTTTCATAATTTGAGCTTTTATTGAATTTTTGCTTAGAATTCTTTACATCGCATATTGTTTAAAAATGTAGATATTTGAGTTCACAATTTAATATTTTGAAGCGGTTTCATTTTGGATATGCAAACGAATGCATTTAAATGACAGCATTTTAAATATAAATCCATATTCGATTTTTATTAATGGAGATCTTCGAGCGAGCCGAGGAGGAAAAAAATCATTAAGATTCACTAATGATCCCCGCAACAAGGTAGTCCCAACTCTCACAAACATTCAACAATAGCAACACGTTATTGTTACGAAATGATAAATCGATACACTTAATCACTCATTCAGAACAAGACGATATTGGTAAGTGAGGCCATAGTGACGTATAACGTAACATGTCTGCCACCCACCGAATGGTCAGCTATTTGAAAAGTTTGACGTGTTACACGAGCTATCAATCTAAATGCGGTTACAACACCACTAAATGTTAACTATCAATTATATTCATCTAATGAAATAATAGCGGCGGAATCTCACGACTCAGCGTTATGCCGCATATGACGAATATACTCGTGTGCTCGTTAATATTGTACATTTACGGGTCTGCCCGTATCATGTTCTTGTTCTGTAATGAGTTAAGAACTTCAAACGACTGCGACCTCATGTTGTGATGTACTTTCTACGATAATTCTATTCACGCTTTTTTCTATCTTCCCTTAAGTTGTATTCATATTATTTGGAATAATTACTGTTTATTATCTGAGGTTTTAATCGACTCTTTAAAAGATCAATATTGACATACTTATAATGAAAACTAATAATTAAGAGGTCTTCGAGTTATAATGAAATATTGATTAATGGTTTCTGTAGGTGTAATTACATTACATAATAGATATTTCGCACGTATAATAATAGAACTAACTTTAATTGTATTTGATAGGAAACGAATTTTGCTTTCAACTCATTCAACGCTGCATTGTTTAATCTCGTCTACGAGATTAAACTTCAGAGAGCCATCAATTAAATTTTGAATAGTCTTGAGACAAAAACCTGGCGCATCCAAAGTCTGTTGTGAAGGTCCATCAATCCGCAACAAGAGATGCTTTGTTCGTTTTAACATGCTTCCTAATGGCTAGGTGCTTGTTTGCCTACTTTCCCTGCGCGTGCATCACGCAATACGCACAACCACACAAGAAGTGGTTACCTGCAAGAACAATGGTGTGTAAGATTTGCAACGTGATTCGTAGGGTCGCACGCGTTACACTTTCGATTTTGAAAGATATGTCACTTACTGGTAGTTGCATAATTATCTATAATCGTATCAATTCTCAGTGCGTTAACTTTATCGGAACTTGATTCTGAATCAATCGGATTTAATTTTGGCGTACTTATGTACGTACTTACACTTTAATTGTTGCGACGTCGTCACAAATGGCTATCTCTATTCTATGAATATTACGATGCTTTCATTTATTTCATAAAATTTCAACTGTACCATGTTAAAACTTCTATCGAGATTGGTTTTACTAATATAAGCGACATTAGATAGACGTCGCTCATTGATGATTTTATTTCATGTTATACACTAATTTTGTCGTTATAATATTTGCGCATAATTTGTTTTCATGCATCACAATTAGTGTGTATATATTTTTAAAAGCTTAGTCTACTACTAGCCTACTTAACATTAGCTCGAAAGTCCGAATGCACAATAATTTTCTCACCTAAAAAATCTATCTGATATTAAGAAGTATTATTATAAAAGCTATTACCCACTGTCCATAGCCGGTTAGAGCCAGCTTACGTGACCGATACGGATTCCCGGGAGCGTATCTGGCCCGCGACAAAAAACAAACTCATTTAAAATTTGGATTACGGCTCTTCGAGCATGACTAAAGGCCTTACACTGTTTACACAGTCCCACCATTTATTTACGCACGATCTGAGAAAATCTTGGATGACAATATTCCTGGCATCTATTTGATTTTTATTATATTTTGGATATCTTGATATTATACCTAAATATGGATCGTGAATTTTTGTCTTTATTTCATGATTTTTTTTTACTTTAAAGTCTTTGGTATGACAGACTCCATATAATCTCTCCATACCTTATACTCTGGAAGTAGCATTTGTGACAGGCTTTTTATATAACGTAAATGTTAAGAACCTATATGCAACGTCTACCTGTTTTTCACTTATAATTAACATAAAAGAGATTTTCATCTATTACAGAACTAATATTGTAGAAATAAAAACGCTAGAAAAATATTCATTACTAAATTATTTCAATTAAAATTCTGCGACCACGCATTGAGTTTGCTTTTTGTCGTTGCGAGCGATTACTCTGAGTGATTTAACGAAGCGATCGGCTGTAATAATTTACTATACCAATCAGTTTAGTTTAACTGCTATAATTTCCAATTAGCTTGCCGACGTTAGATTTGTTGAGAGTTTAACATGGACAATGGCATGATCAGACAACGAAGAAAGTAATTTATTGGCGTGTAAACAACATTGTAAACAACATTGTACTTAAAATGTTCACTTTAAACCCTTCAGTCTGTCTTTGGCTGCACTTATTTGCATAGCTCCAATAAAGTTAATTGTTTATGGCTCAGGCATAATACATTCTACAGTTCATTTATCCTACGTGGCTCGAATTTGTCTGACTTTAATGATCTTGTCTCGCTTATTAAGTGGAAATAATACAAAAACACTAAAAAGCCGCATTTCGTTACAAATACAAATAATTAATCTCGAATATATCCCCAAAATTGTGAAAACCCTTCGAAATTTAAGTGTGAACTCTAGTATCCTAAAATGTACTTAAGTAACGTAATGAAAACACATATTAACTAAACTGTGAAAAGCGAAGTCATTAGCATCTTAAAAATAATTAAGGACGCAGTAAAGTAAAACATTGTAAGTGACGAAGGGTCTAACGGATATATGGCGTGACATTTAGTAGTACTTAACGTGGGGGCCGTCAAATAGAAGCATCAGAGTGCGTCCGAGTCACTTAATACTCCTAATTACAGTTTGTTGTCCCTAATAATATAGACTGACCAAATTAACCTCCAGCTTCTAGAATAGATTACATCTTCAGTCATGATACGCGCGATTACGATATCGAATAAATTGATTTTGAGAGTCATTCATGTTTTTGGTATCATATATTTCATCTATCCCACAATTATGGTAATAATTACAATGAGTGTAATTCAGACATAATTTTTGTTTCACCTTTACAAGCGCGCGCCAATTGTAAAGCTGTACGCTGACCCCTCATAAACATTGTAACATATTGTTCGGGATCTGACTGCTCTTTCAACCTGTTATTACTGGTAATGCCTTTACATACGCTGAGCGGCATGACACGCCCAGCCTTGATCGATGGACAGGGTCAACGGCTCTACGCAATCCCGAAATGCTTTTGGATAATTGTTTGTTGAAATTTGAAATGTCTTTCTTCATCCATCTACGTATGTTACAAACTATTCGTGTTCTTGTTATTACGGTTAAATTTTTTTGACTGCAGCAAAATCTCAGCTTTATTTTGTCATTATGTTGATTGATGAGTTTTATGAGTTTTATCGTCTTAAAAATATGAATTTGTTACACAATACTTTACATTAAGTAAAAATACACTTTCTCATGACAGGATATGAAGAGTGTCACGACTTGTCTGAGAAGTTGGCGTGTCATCAGTGCAGTTAGATTTTTTATACGTTGCTCTGGTGCTCTAGAATTAAGTTCACAGTTGACGCAACTAAGCGGATGTCAATGGTAGACGCTTTTATACAAACAAAACTGCACCGAATTCCAAAAACCGGTAGATTTCAATTTACTTCAGCAAATAGCTTGATGAATCAAATCGTCGAGCAACGAATAAATTCAAACTTAAACATTGACGACGCATAGTGCATTTTCATCTGACGTTGGACGTTCCATTTGAAATCGATTTATTCAAAGCAGACTGTTACTAAGTAAACACTCGGTGATGAAGCCTCGAATCGATTCCGACGAATGTTTATTTAAAAAAAAAATATCTTCATGGTTTTTTAGTCAAGTTCATCTAAGTCCATTGATCTGATCTCGACAGATGACTCTGACGTCGAGTTTGGTCAAGAGCAACATAATATTATGGTTTGAATTTATACAATACTGTTTGCTTTATTAACAGAAGTGTACATGTATTTATCTAAGTTATGTTTTCAATCACGATCACAATTGATTAGTTAGTGATATTGTACTCGACACTCGATTCGCAATTATCATTCTAGTACCGCTTAAGTGCGATAATCGTACCGTTATTAAAACCACAAATATATTTTTAAAGTGTATGTATCTTCACATCAATGTAGAGCTTAATGAAATCGTTTTATTTAACGTTTCATTCACCGTTACCGATTCAGTAAATCAATATAAATGACGGTCGCTACCTAAAGCGCTCTATTACGTATTTACGATTTATTTACAGTTTACCTGAGTGATGAATTTATTTCGTTAATAAAACGTACCCTAAACTCAACTTTAAATTTGTAATTTATTGTTTAAGGTGTCTTGAAATTTCGATTTATTAGATCGACGGACTTGACGACTTATCTGTAGCTATATTTGTGTAATTCAACTTTTTTCTCATAGATTCTGGTTTTCTAGTTTTATATTCTATTAATCAAACTTAATGGATCCATTATTGAGTTATCAAGGGCGTATATAACGCCGCTCCCCTAAATAAATTACCATTCATACATATATTCAATATAATCGGCAGTCATAGGTAGGCTTATTCCCACACAACTAGTAAACAGCTGTAACACTAGAAACCGATTAACAGCTTAATTTGCATATGCATCTATTATCTTTTACATATCGATTATAATGATTTTATATACATAGATATTGTGAGCTATATAAATCTGTTTAAATATTTTTGCCGTTCTATTAATTAAATTTTTCTATGTCCTATACTTCATATATTCATGATCTTTAATAACTACCGTGACGTTTTTTAAAATAAAGGTTTAATTAAGTTTGAATATATCTTAGATGGAATTCAAATCCTCTAACCTACTTATTTAAAAACTATAACATGTTGAAATGTATGTCATCAAATCATCTTTATTCATTTACATCTTTAACGTTTACATTTTTACGTAATATTTATTTTTAGTGTGATTGTTACGAATACTTTTGAGTATTATGGGATTTAAATTAAGATAACAATCGTTTAACCTTCAAAGCGTCAATCTAACGGAATTTTGTATTAGTTTAGCATAGGAATGAGACGGCTAAATCTTATTTACAACTTTTTAATGTATTGGAGTTCTCATTTCCGGGATCAAAATTCTTGAGGAACAATAAACAACTTTGAAACACTTCGGCGGTTCATTCCATTTGAAAACGCTTTCGAATCTTCCGGGCACGATTAATACATGAATTGATTATCATCCTGTTTAAAATTATTTCTTTTACCAAATATTTCACATCGAGCTTATCTATTGAAAATCGTTGTGAAAGTCGTTTTTGGATTATTAGTCTTGTCCATGATTGATTTGAAACGACATTCAAGTATCCATTCATCAGCCCTATGAGATCAGTCACTGCCGGACATAGGCCTCGCTTAATACGTCTTTCACCAATAGTCACCGAGCCTGGCAAGCGTGTAGGTGATTGCTGTAGGTACTGATGTTACACAGAAAGCGCTGATGTTCAATCTCTTGGAGTTTGTCCGATACTCGCTTCCTGCGTCATCCAAAAGAAGAGAGGAAATGATGCTATTCAAGTCCGACACCACACGGCATGAAAGGACATATTAACTCAGATATGGATATTGTTACGGGCATATACAAAAATATCGCAGCAATAAAGTCGGGATATGCCGGGAGCTTTTTGTTTGCCGCTTTTATTAATGTTGATCCATTAACAGATTTTATTGCTAACAAAACTCGTTTGACTCACAAATTGGTCCCCCGGCGGATAAATGAAGCGATGGATTTTATTGGAGTGCCTCAGGGCTTCGGATTTTACGATTTGATCATTTCATAACTCTTAATTTGTGTGGATACCGACTAATTAAGCTCGTATTAGACTAATTGTGTCATGGTGGGGCTGCTTTTGTTGTTCGTCCCAAATGTGTATAAATAAGAAATATTATCTCGAACAGTACGTTTAATATTGTTCCGGATATTAATGACATGTTCCGATGATTAATTATATTTAAATTTTATTATATTGGATGTTCTTTTAATAATGCGCAAACTGCTTTCTCTATGTAGAACCAGTTCTGTGAGACTACGTCTTTCGTATGCTACATTAGTGATGCTAATGAAATACATCTTACTAATGTTATAAAGGCAAAATTATGTTGGGATAGTTGGATGGATCGTCGAATGGGTGGATGTTTGTTACGCTTTCGCGTCTAACTGACTGAATATGGATCTGGATAAAATTTGACACAGAGGTACATTATAGTCTGGAATAATACAACTTATTTTTATCCCGTGAAAAATGTGGGTTTCCGTGGTATAGGTATTTGTTTTTGTTAATCACAAAGAAAAGTACCGTTATGGCTTTTTTCCTACTTTAATGGTCAAAAAAGACATAGTCTACTTTTATCTCAAAAAAAGCTCATTTCCTATAGGATAGGATAATAATTGTATTCTATAGGTTGAATTTAGGAGTAAGTAGGTACGAACTTTAACGAAATTTCGTGCCTTAGAAAGCCCCTATTAAACTGCCGTTTAGCTTTCTCAATAGTTTCAATCTGTTCTCTTTGAAAAAAATGCTTTTTCTTTACAACTTTTGGTAGGTATAAAATTTCGGGAACATGTATGTCATCATATTATTTCCATTAGGCGGAATAAACCGCCGGCGTAGCTAGTACTAAATTGATCTACAATCGAGATGCATATGTTAAAGTAGACATTCATATTAACGAACAAAATAAGTTATTATACAATATAATTAATGCGATGTAACATCACGAAAGGCTTGTAGCTTGTAATGCATATAAGTATTAATTTATCAAAGACGGCTATGAAGTTACGAGTAAGCATGTTGAACATTCATAAATTGAGGTGAGGAAAAGGATTATTTAAATCAAAAAGGCTGGATAACTGATTATAACAAGGAATGTCTTGATTTAATAATAAAATGGTATAATAGGAAATAAATGATTGAGGGAGAAAATTTCAGTCGTATGTAGGTGACAGACAATAGGAGTCGAAGTAAAAGTGTTAATAATTAAGTATAACATAAAGTGAAATAAGTAAAGCAAAAATAATTACCGTTAATCGTACACCTATTCAAATGGGAAAAGTGGGTTAGAAATATTCAACGGGCAGAGATAGTAGCCGTTGCAAGCCAATAGCTTAGCGCCTGTTTAATTCAAAACACGTTGATACAATTGTTAGATGGATCTTGTCCAGAGAATTCCTATCTGATCGAAGCATACCAATTATTGGAGGACATATAGTTAATAAAGATGATATGGCGGGCGGTGGAACACATTTAAAGGAGAGCTTTGAAAGTGAAATATTGTTACATGTTAATGAAGACGAGAGAGTATTGAACAAATACAATATTTCGGTAAAATAAATTCAAGGTGTATTGGATTGCATTAATTTGTAATTAATATTGAAAGCAAAGTATGTGGTAGAAACTAAACATTTTGAAGTATGGCACGCTCGTCGTCAAAAATATGTCTTATTTATCGAATTCAATTGATGTATGTTTTATTTTAAATTATTCATCGTCTGTTGAAAGTATAAATATATTTTCATTGAATAGTTTAACTATATTTTTTTACTTAATTACTAGCTTTTCAAAGGCAGGACCAATCTGAGAAATCAAGGAATTCTCTCATATCATTTGTCAAGGCGTTGTGATTAACGCTACATTGTATAATAAATGAGCACCGGTAGCGGATCAAAGGCGATCGGTATTGACCTTATCTGGCGAGCGCGGCACAAATCGATTCCGTGCCAATGGGACCGCGGTCCAATAGTGGTGATGATGGCAGGGCTGGGGTAAGCTGGACAGTGGATGGTTCACTGATAAATAAAGATTTTATGATATAAATATGCTTTTATTAAAGGAATTTATAGAAGAAAAGGGATATTAACGCTGATTAATACAATGCAGAATATTGTTGTAAATTTTATTTTATTTTAAGTAAACATTTATTAACAAAATTTATTCTATAGGTACATTAACTTTTCTGTGAACGATACGTAATGTAGGGAATTACTATAAACCTGAATTTAGTAAAAACGAAAGAATGATTTATTATTCATCATATACAGTTCAGTTATGTACGGAATAAGTTACCAAAATTCAGAAAAAATATAACATATATATTTTAAATTTAAAGGACACGGTCCAAAAAAGCCAGATGGTGGAGCAACCCTAATGTCGCGAACATGGGTCGTCGACCCGACTGCGCCCGCGCACACAATTTGCATACCTATTCGTTACATCAGTGACCATAACTAGTTTGACGATATGATTTGTTCGTGTCGGAGTGCAGGACGAGACCTTGTTAGGGAGAAACAAACAAAAATAAAAGCTGATGAACACGTTCTTACAAATAAGCTTGAAGAATTAGTTGGCATATGAGTGCTTTATGATACTAGTACTTTACGTAAACAGTACAAATATTGGAAATGTACTTTACTGCTTTAACGTTGATTCAATTTATTAATAACATTTGAAAGAAGCAAAGAAGATCATCTTTTAGAATGTAGCAAAATCAAAAGGGGGTATAAATAATACAATTCGAAATAATGCGAATAATTCGAAATATGTATTAACATTCTGGTGCTATTTCTAATACATTAGAATTTATATTCGGACGTTAGACATTATATTCAGTAATACATGAACAAATGAAAAATAGAAATTCTCTTTTAAAAAGACCTAATATTTATGCAAAACATATTCAAACAAAAAATTGACGCAACACACGTGGGCACAAAAGGCGTGATTTCGAAATACCTGTCAAGCTGGATCACTGGGCCGTGATCCAAAACGGTGAAGCGCGTCATAATGAACCATTATCGCAGATAGCATCTCACATGTGAACCGCCCACGACTTAGGCGCGTGCATCGTTACATTGACTCGACTCGTGTGTCTAAGGGAAAGGGACAAGTTACAAGCAGAAATTTAACAACATAATATAGAGCGGCAAGAAAGTTAAGGGTGTTGAAAGTTTCACTGCGATAACACGAGTACGAAACCTATTTTTGCCTTAAAATAGCAGCTCAATATTTTTCACGACGCTACTATGTTGTGAAACATTTTGAGCTCAGATAGAATTTGTTGGATTACCGTTAGTGCCTAAATTGCATGCGCTCTTCCGTGTTTCAGCATTACGCTAATCCTGGTGAAACATTCTTTAAACAGAATTCTAAAAATTCACTATTCTGATCTGCCGGTAAAATTGATCCTGGATCATCAATGAAATGTATTTTGATTCTTAAAAGTACCTTTCTTCCTCCAACTATTGTCTACACATTCCTATCCCTCATACGTATCCCATCACTCTTTTCATCTCTGGTGTTGTATTTCACGACCATAAAATAGTGTTTTAGAGGGTCATAAACACCAACCTGAACAGTTTTTGGGTCCTTAAAATCATTTTTATTAATACAATTATAAGTAATAGTAAGATATTGATATGAAATTATTTATGTAGATACTGTTAGCGTAAGAAATTATATTTGCAAATTATCTGATAATTGTATGCATCAAGAAACCATCAAGATTTTTTGCCAATTTGCCAATACAAGTCATTTATTTTGGCTGATTAGATTCAGAATACAGTTTGCTAATAAAGATTTGTTTATTGCATTCTCATATCTTGACGATCTTGTATCAAATTTACATAGGTAAAGACGTCGGTGATCGGTAAAAAAACTCATTTGCCGCCATCGCCTAAAGCTATGCTATAATGTATTGTTTATTTTAAATCTTTTTAAAATTATTTGCTTGATGAGTTTTGCTTTCGATTGATTTAAGAAAGAAAGTAAGTGCTTAGAAACTCGCCATCCTCCCGATGGTTAGTGTTCGTTGCCCACATCTATATATCTGTCATCAACATGAAACAGGACCGAAGTTTTATCTAAGAAACAGATGCGTTGCTACTGATGCGTTGCTATTAGAAGATAGATAGATGCTAGAATACAACAGTGATTGACACTGCTGTTATAGGACATTATAGGAATCGGAGTTGCATTGGCGTGCTCAGTGTACTGAAAAGGGCTCAACCATCTAAAATGTTTTAAAGAAATCGAAATTTTAATTTTTATTCATGCAAGAAGCATTAATAGAAAACGAGTATTTAATATTATCATGTTATTAAAACTGTCGCCTTTTTTATTTGCTCAGGTTATGAATAAATGAGTATTGGAAAAGGAGCAATTGGAAGATTTAATCACAACGGATGTGGATTAAATCTTATAGATAAGTTCTCGTAAGTAACATCAGAAACCGCTTACACCTGTTTGCTTCAGTAATTAAATTAAAAATGGTGACGATCAAGTCTTACTGACCTTTTTCTGAGGTGTAATGGTACTAAATTTCCTGTTATGTTTAAGTAAATCCAATATACAAGCGCTGTTTATTTAATGCTTAAAAAAGTAGTGATGAGGTTTTTAATTTTTGCTTCTTATGATAAGTGAATGATGCTTAAATGCGATTGATTATGCGTATCAGAAATCAATAATCAATTGTTACAACGCTTAAAGAAAACACCAGGAAACCTACCCGAGAGGTGTGTTACAAAATTCTCTTTGGAAACGTTTTGAATGAAACCTATAAACGCAAACTCGACTATTCACTATGATAGTCTATAGTCTTAACTCAAGACAATGAGCAAGATAACGTCAATTATAATGACGATGGTGATAATACGTTTAAAAATGAAGTAATTAAAAATAAGTGTCGTAACTAAGTCAGTAAATTGACCGAGCGTTCAAAAGTAGGACCTAATTAATTAGTAGTCACTAGTCTCGGTGCTTACTTTCTAGAAAGCCTGCGTTTAAGCTTCCAGTACGATCCTATGATTAACGATCCCCACGTAAGTGCCCGTTACTTTACTGTTGTGTACGCAAATCAAAGTGAAAAGTGACTTGGCCCGCCTCACCAATTGTAGATCAGCGATCGTACGTCGGCTTATATCTAATTTTTGCTTAAATTGTTACGTAAGGAGTTGATTCAGCCGGTTATAATGACGCTACTCATAGTATATGAGAAATGATTATGAGGAGATATTTAATCATATTAGTAAAGGATTTATTCGTTAGGTAGTCAACATAATAGTAAATGCGATATAAATTATAACACTTCCATTGAAAATTGAGTTCTTTCGAAAATCTTCCGCTAATATAAGAAACATTGTTAAGTTACGTATTGTATTATAGTATTATCATTGAAGTACACTAAATACAAGTTGAGATGATTTAGAATCGAATCGATATAATCCATCGAGTAGCAATATCAAGCCAACAGAGCAATCTTCCGATTATTCGAGCTACTGAAGTGTAGAGGAGTCCGATTTCAATTGACATATAAAGTAAAGGGAGCGATTCGTGAGGCGCGGATTCAATCTCATCATTAGACTAACGCGGTGCGACCTCCATCCGATATTATGCATATTTACGAGCTTCTAGTGCCATAACTCCTTTTTAGTTAACAGTGTTTGATTTTACTATTTACTGAAAAAACTTTCGAGTCATCGACATTGTTAATTTTAAAGGCGGCATAATATTTCGTTCCTTCACTTCGCACCGCTTTTAAATCTGATATTGCGCAGATAGCTACAAATACTTAAGATATCTCAGATATCGAAAGATTGATTATTGATTTATAATTGGCCACTGCAACTCATGGACATCATGAGTTACAGTGGCCAATTATCATCAGGTAGACTACATGTTCGTTTATTACTTCTGTATCATGAAAAGAAACTTTAATTATTGCATTAATTTGAGCTTTGCTTCGTGTTAATGCATCACGTATCATAAAGATGATAAATAATAGTTACATCCTTGTACAAGTAAAGGCAAAATATTTCCAGTGGTCAATCCACTACAAATATCATTCAGTTCGTTAACATAATACAACTGCAAAAGGACATGTCTACTCTAACGTTGAACCGGTGGTTACGTCAGGTCGCTGGTAGCCCGAGGCGCTGGGGCCAATCGCAAAGGGAATGTCGGCCTGAGGGGCTCCCAGGCTCTTTCTCACAAACCCTACGCGGCTGCGAAATCGTTTCAATTTGAACAAAGTATTCGTCAATGATGATTTGCAGATTTACATGAGTGAAGATTTTGACAATAAATTTTTAGGTAGGATTTAAAAGTAGACTATTAGACCGATGATGATTTCTTCTATCATAAAATTTTATTTTTTCTTTATATTTTCTCATTCCTAAAAGGATTGCCCAATAAGCGAGATGCGGATGAATTCATGAGACGTTTATTTTCGTCACTTTAACGTCCCAAGCACGCTTCGCGCATATAATAGGTTGACATGTGTTGCACAATCGTTATTTATTTCTTAGGACTTTTTGGGTTTTGGTGCAAGTCGGCAACATAAATTCAACACGGGTGACTTTTTGCTTTACTCGAAAGGTGAAGAAACGAATACTTTGGCGAAGACCATCGTGAATACCAAAGATTGCACGAATAATGAACGTAAAGTTAAGATCGGGTCCGTTTTTGGTGCGATCGGGTTCTTTCGCAATTTTGACCGGCCATTTCTTTGCTTCGCGGCAATTTCGCGTGGAACCACTCTATGCCCTTACGGCGTATCGCTAGCGTTTCCAACTTGGATCTTTAGCGAAGGGCTTCTATTTGCATATAATGCTTGAGCGGTGCGACCACGACCACAGATCTGGAGCAGAGATCGGCGCGTCGTGCGACTGGGGACCGCTTTATGTATTTTGCTTGAGGCGTGCTATGTTTCAATTCCAATTGAAGATTAATGTTTGTCCAATCATTCTTAAATTTTCTTTTTATTTTTTTAATCTCGAAAATAGTTCACGCATTAATTTTATTTTTTAATCACTTCAGACAGGATATGAATTGAATTTTTTTCAAAAGTTTTTTTAATTAAGTGATCCACATATAGTAAGATTAAACTTGCTTCACTTAAGTTCCAGTGGAATCGAGTTCACAACGTGTGAGTCATTGCGTGGTGTAAGACAATTATTATGCTAATGTTTAACTTCAATTCGTCGTTCAATGAAAACTGGTTGGAATTCTTACCAATTCTATGGCTCATTCTGACTTGTTGCGCCGTTTAGCACTGTGACCTGACCCCAGCGCCCGAACAATCTCATTGATTCGATATGAGATTAGGTGGCATTCGTAAATGTTTCCATTTTGAATTTGCAGACCGATGCTCGCTTGAACTCGCACCCGGATGTCATGTTCGATTTACATTTTGCTCTTGTCGGCTCGCTCCATCTCACTGCTGTTGTGATTGACGAGGGTATTTGCTTATTATCGACTAGATTGTGCTCGATAACCTTAGATCTTTATTTAGGAGTAAGGCGTTTTGTAACATCTTAACTTTTGTAATGCTCTTAAACCTGTGTAGAAACACAAATTGAATTTTCTACCTATTTTACTAGATCCAATAATAGATATGGTATTTCCAAAACGTGGCACAGAATTTGAAACAAAAATCTGTGACAATAGTTGTGCGTTGACGCGTGTTTCCCCGCCAATCTGTATTCAGTTCGTATCCTCGATGGTTTTTGATCGCAAGTCCTTATAAGAGTCGATTATTGTTGAGGTGTTATGACAAATATTTTCATGGGTCACGATTATTTTGGCGTTCAGCATGCGCTCCAACCTTGAACCTCCTATTACTCAAAGCGTCCCAAAAAGGCAAAAACTTGCCCACTTCGAAAGTCACAGAGATACGAGTCGCGCTCGTTACTAAGCGCGTTCGTTTTGTTCAGTAAGCGCCCGAGGCCAATCATGTCTGGCTATAATAAAGGGCTACGCGCGTCCTCTCCGCCTGGCTTTTAGATTTATAGCTCGGCAGTGCGCGAGCCGACGCCGACGTACACCATACGTTTGTCGCACTATCACGATCGGCGAATCGAATGCTCGGTTCCTATCGTTCACAGCGTAATTGGTAACATGTGCTCGCCGTAACACTCTGAGAACTAAGCCGAGCCGCCGTTGCTGTAATTAAAAACGTAAATAACAAAACCATTGTTACATATTCATCGGGCGAGCAACATGACATGCTCACGCCCCTCTTAATATTTATGCTGATCGAGAACGCTGATAACCTCAGATCGAGTTGGTCTTTTGCCTAAGCGCTACATCTCGATATTTTATTATATGAACGGTGAATATCGATTGAATTTATTAATTGCTTTTTCGTCACCCATTACGATAAATTGCATGTCCCTTATTGTTTTTATTAAATAAAGTTACAGTTTAGTATTGAGGAATAATTAAAAAAACTTCTATGGTAAACTTCTATGGTATGGCAATATTACGCGTGGCAATTGGAAGTATACTTCCAATATTTTCTGTTAAATTCTGCAAGGGACTTTTCATGTAATACTCAGTCATAGCTATCTCACATCGCGGACCACCGGAGGCTCATTTCAAGCTCGACCGCGGTCCTGCAGCCGCTAAGTGGTTCATTAATCTCGCTCATTGCTTCATTTATGTTAAACACTCCGGTTAGCGCTAATATTTCTTTTTTGGATGAATTATACGCATTGCTTGTAACTAATTCGTCAAATTAATTTTTGCTTTGATCAAAGTTTTTTGTTTAACTTGAATTTATATTTATCAGAACTGTAATGTCTTTATCCTTTAGTTTATTGGAATTTAAATGCTTATCAAATTCTTAAACATGTACCAAATTACCAAATTTACCATTACCAAATATGCACCTGGCATTCAATAATTTCCGAATAACAAAAAACCTTAAACGTTAACTTTTTTAAAAGTATAAAAAACTAAAATCCTTCCAACTTCCCTCACATGTCGGGGTGCGCGGGCGTTGCACGTGTGTGTAACCCGATCCTGAGCGTAGATAATAATTTCATATTGTCCTGTCCAGACCCGCCGTACAAAAGGCTCTTCGGGACGTATAATAGATGAATTCTCTTGGAGATAGACGGTTTAATTCGGCGGTAGGTGTAAAGATTCGCATTGTTTAGGATCTTCTTTAGGTTTGAGGATGACCATTGATTTATTTATTTAGGCCTTTGATAATTATGAAAGTAAATGGTGAAATAATAAGAATCGTAAACCGATTTAAGTGCCAAATTAATATGAGAAGGATAATTGGATTACAAGAGATGTTGCTAATATTTACGTAATAATAAATTCGAACATACAAGTTTTTCGTGCTATTGTGTTTTAATGTTGAAGGTAGTGTTAAAGTAGACACAGTAATAACCAGGGCACACCTATTTAATCCTAAAGGGTAACAATGTGTGTAAGCTCGACTTTAGACAAGGCACCTGCCCCACTTAAAGATACATTTTCTGCGAGCTCGGCAAAAGAAAATCTCGTTAATATAATGAAAAATCCCAAATTGAACCTTATTAAAATCCCACGAAATATCACTAAAGAACAATGAACCCTTCAAAGAGTTTATATATTAGACATATAATAATAAAACGTAACGCGATGCCGCCTATCTCATTATCATTACGGCACACGAAACGTCCGACGTGTTTGTTCACTTCACGCAATGTCGTTGGCTTCTTTGTTTCTACCTACTTCTTGTAAAAACTATCATTGTCCGTAGATTACATGTTTTATGATCGTTACTTGTTTATAGTTCAAGTTACACTGTGAGTTGTATTGCTACGTATATTATATGTTTACGGTTATATCCAGTTCGTTATAACATCCAATAACATCTACGAATTTGCATTTGAATCGTGGAAGAATTGGTACATAAAAATAAACAATTTTGAGAAGTATGACGATGTATCGAATTTAACGATAGTGACGAACAACGGGTTGGTAAGAAATATCGTCGGGCTTTCAATGTATTTTAAATACTGGAGGAATAAAAAGTATATTTAAAGTAAATACTGCGAAGTAATTATTACTTGACGTTTGTCGATTGTTGTTCAATTTTCATTTATTCTGACGTTAGCTCTGGTACACTTTACATTGTAAGCAACGCAATCTATTTCTGAAGATCTTTGACAGATGACACAGTAAGTTAGTGTTTGTGAGCAAGTATCAAAGGAAGCAATTAGTATACATGTTTTAATTAAACAGACGAATGTTAAAAAGACTGCATGTGTTAACATTCTATTTTTATCCAATTTAATGTATGGATCCTGCACCGATTCTCAGCCATCATCTAGTTTGGTGTTTATATAAATCATGTCATAACTCGCTTCATGGACGAATTGATCGTGTCGAATGAAATCATCACAGACAATTGAATTGAACTCGTCAAAAATTAAAGGTATGCTATTGTTCTGTATTTTTTCTCGTGAACAATTTGTGCAAAGCGGTGTCACAGTTCACCTTGGCGATTGAATTTCGTTCCGTCTGGCGGACAGACGCTCTCAATGATCGGCGGATGTTGACGTGCGGGTCGCACAGATCAATTTGTGTTCTAGAGGACATGGGGAAAGTTACTCGTGTCATTATATGTTCCTTTTCAGTTGTCATAGATGTCAACAACGTATGACAAAAATAATATCCGAAGTACAAGAGAGATTTGCTTAATGTCAAATAAAATTACGTCGTCCGTCTCGAATTCTAGTTATGTAAATAAATTTATGAAACATTTTACACTCAGTCAAGTTGCTTAAGAAAACGATATCAGAAATAGAACTCAGAATGCATAATAAAAAATGGCGTCGTGGCGAACTTTAAGACTGTGGGACATAAGCCAGGATACTGAGTCATTGTCTGACTTAATCGAATCGTTATGTTAAGCTGGGCCATGATTAATTAAAGCGGAAGCACTCATTTTCCATGTAATACACATAACATTTTTGAATTGTGCCTGGCTTTATTACGTGTCTTTATGATCAATTGTTTTACTTAACTGCCTTGTACGATAATATCTAGCCGTGTAGGAAACTTTAAAGTTCAATGGTATTTGGACATCTATTTGAGTTTCACTATTATTGATACTAATTTTATTCTCTCTTGTACGCTTGTTTGCTCGAATTACATTGTTTCATCGATGTGTCATGCTCACTCCATCACATATCTCATCACCGGTTGTTTGTATTAAAAACCGAGCAGAACGCGCAACAAGAACAAGCCGAACGTAAATTCCTATCGGTGTCTACTCTATGGAAGTGCGAGCGTGCGCGGGCGCGGCTGTGCGCATGTGTGCGTGATCGTGGGAACGGTCGGCGGACGCGTGCGGTGATACTGACGCGCGTATTGTGCATTATTTAACAAATCAAACGTTTTTGCCCACCTTGGTTCGGTTCCTTTCTCCCAAACTGGCTGCCCGATCAGTCAGATAACGTGCCTCGCACGATTGAACCTTGATTACCGGTTTTACTATGCATTAAATTTTGCCTATCATTCTGTCTGTATGTATGTTCTTTAAATATTTACTTACATAAGCAATGATAGCCAATGACATGAACTTCGCCCTCTCCATTTTTGAATTGAAAGCACCTCTGATTTTATAATCGTATCCGGATTACAAAATACCATGTAATGATTATCGTTTACTTTAAAGATTAAGAACATATTGTCATCGAAAGTTCTTTGAAATGTTCTCAAGGATTCTCAATACTTTTAGCCTTTATACTTGATCAGTTGCGGTGTAAACCCTTCTGATTCTGAAAGAAGACCCGTAACAAGACCTTGGACAGTAACGGTTTGACACTGAGGTATTGAATTCCGTATCTAGTTCATCCTAATTGCTATGTATCATGGTAAACTTAGGACCCCGATTGTCATCTACCTTGATAAAGACAATTATTCACTTGATAGCAAACTAGGTGGCTTACCTTGTGGCCTTTGTTACCTTCAACGTTATGTAGAACATTAAGTACTATAATTGGCATGAGATGATTCGTCATCATACTATTTAATTAGAATAGAAAAATAATATTTCTTATTCCTGTATAGCACTTTGTTATGTCAAGCGCGAATTCCATCCTATCACCATGGAATTGAAGAAATGTAAAAAATTATATGCTACTAAAGAAATAGATGCGCAGCAGAAAAACTTTAACATGGATATATTTACATTGCAGTATTTCTCGTTCTTCTGATTCAATCAATACGTCTTCAAATGTGTAGGGACTTACAATTTATTCTCTTGAATTACATTTCTTTTACGGCTGTTCTCCATTTATAGCTTCTAGTAAATCTTGCAAACTAATCGAGGTGGTTACATATTTCTTGTAAAACATACCTATCTCTAACATACTCTGTACATTGAAAGACATGATTCTATATGTCATATGACATATAAAATCGAGTAATTTTGTATTTCTAATGATTCTAACTTTATATTTTTTATTTTATATCGACGGAAAGGAGTGAACTGAGTGAAGTGATTTTACACAAAGATTTTAAAGAACAGATTACGTTACTACGTACGTTACTAACGTCATTGACCTAACTGGTCTTCGTTACTTATTTAAAGATAACAATTTGCTTGTTGTTATTTAAACTCTGGTCCATCAAGTTCATTATGTATCCAGTATCAAATTCCGAATGTATATGGTTGGCAGAGATCTAGCGTTATTGAACTCTGAGCCGTTATGAGGTTTCTTATTGTTTGTCCTCAGGCTATGCGTTTCTCTGAGATATTATCCAAGCTTCGTTTCATTGGATATAAGTTATGTGTGTTCGGTATTGTTTATTAAACAGCCGAACGAGAAATAGACTTCAATTACTTACAAGCTCTCCGTTCTTTGAATATCCTGAAGATTAAATAAATAAGGTATTGGTTTTGTTAATATTCGCTAATATTTTTGACTTTACATGTACCTACATTTACGACATGTTTAGTGTGAAAGTAATCAAACGTTAAATTATTACTCTTAAACGGAAGTTGCTGACACCAAACGGGTACGTCTAATTTTTGTGTTACCTAATACGGTTTACTTTCTATACCTATCAATGACATTGATAGGTATAGAAAGAATTTACAAAAACTTAATTATTAAATCATTATAAACTTTGCATCATTTTCAACTTCAATGATCTTTGTAAGTTTTGGAGCATATGCCTTTTCTAACTGGTAGTTTCTTCTGGCCTAAAATTTTCAACCCCAGAAGATGATCATAAAGAATTCATATCTGATAAATTATGAATCTAAAATAGTTATTATTGTTTTAATAATTCAGGTATTATTATTTGTATGGGTTTTAAGTTTATGCTCATTGCATTTTCGTGACTTCGTGAAAAAATCTATAAATCTTATAAAACGTATATAATATTCTCTATAGGTAATTTAAATCCATTTCATTGTGAGCCAGTTAAAGGTGCTGAACAGTAACCAAGTCGTGGTGTTACAGGAGCCAATAAATACCGGTATGTTTAAGCCGATACACATTAAAGAATTGCGGTGCTAACAGGTTGCCTTGCGGGAGCTTAAGTGCGTTAAGGTGTTTTCGTTTTGTGTTTATCTTCGCGATGTTCTTTCATTCTTGGAAGCTCAACACATATTTTAAAATACGAGTACAAGGGATTAAGATTTCGTAACAGTAAGTTGAAGAAATAACTGTGTAATATGTTTTAATTGCTTTTTAATTTTAATAACTATGTCTTCGTGACCAATTTATATGGATTTATTCCATGTCTTAATATTTGTTTTATCATACATGACAAGTTTTGAAGGTAATTAACACTTATTAGATTTAAAGTAGTAAGGAATTTTGTAACTTAATTAGTAGTACAAACGTTTATTTCCTTATCTTTGCTACTTACGAGTATATACTTACCGAAGAAGCCTTGACCGTTACTGGTCGCTACTATCCAGCAAACTTTAGTATGCACTTAGTGAATTACAGGCTTCCTGGCTGCCCTATACATTAAAATAGTACACGATGAGATAACCCAAGGGTCAAAGTTATCGGTACGTTGTCTGCTACCACTCTCGTAGATTTCGCGGAATGTCCCGATTTCCAGGATATTTGATATCGAGTTATTTTTATATAAATATTAACTATATTTTCTTTTGTTGATGGCACTGAGTTTAAAGATTCAGTTATCTTTGGGGTACTTAAATTTATGAAGGTATTTTAGTTACAAATCTATTTATGCGTAAAAATCCCTTCAATTTTTTTAAATAATTCAGACTTTCAGCAAGTTGAAGAGTCCTAATAAGTATATCCAAAATTATTATATACTTATTTTTGACACATATTTTCCACGTTCTTTTTAACGGGCGGAAATATGAAAAAAGCGTTATTCGGCATTTTTCATTGACCTATTTTAAACGGGCAGTTCTGAACCCTTCTTTGTACTACCTTGTACTACCTATTACATGTAACATCGCTAACGTTTTCATATTGACTATACCTGAGTAAGTATTTCATAAAAAGGCCTTCTTAATAAGAGCGGCATAAAATATGTAGTACCTAGGTCTTGTAAAATTAATCTAAGGTTGGTAACACTACCGCTCACGTCCCCCC
>DWPF01000004.1:0-24939 GCA_018251575.1 Cecropterus bathyllus | reverse complement strand
GTCTGGCCAGGGATCGAACCCGGAACCCACTGCGTGTCAGACCGGTATGGTGACCGCTCCGCCAAGCGGGTCGTCAAGTAAATTGAGCACGTAAATTGAGCATGAACGTACTATCGAACCCAGTAGCGGGCGCTGGAACTGTATGATGTTTATTTACGTTCCATTTACATAAACATACATAACAGTTGTATATAGCATAGTAAGTATACGTAGATACTTGTTTATAAACAATCCTTTACAAATGATTAGCCTTTAAATGTGTACTGACTCATATGAACCACTACTCAAAAGGTCCGAAAGAAGAAATCAAATCAGTGGATATAACATCGTAAAAGGGGGTAGTAAGTTAAGTTCTATTTACCTGTTGTACAGGCAAACAATCTTTTGTATTACAAGGCAGCATAAAAGGCCATCTTGTGTTGCCACATTTTTCGCTCAGTCTCTTGCGTTAGTATCATTCATATATAATTTAGTTGCTTTACAATACTTCATAGCGTTACAAATACACCTCCGTACAATAGTATGGGGGTGTATTTGTGTCAATTATTGCATAGTTTGACAGTTATTTATTATTGGACGACCCGCGTGGCGGAGCGTTCACCATGCCGGTCTGACGCGCAGTGGCTTCCGGGTTCGATCTCCGGCCACACAAACATCTGAATGATGAATTTAGATTTCTATTCTGGGTCTGGGTGTTTGTGTATACGTCTTTGTGTGTCCATGGTACCCACGACACAGGAGAATATCCTAATGTGGGGCTATGAGTGTAGAAAGCGTTTATTGCATAGTTTAATTTTATTTACGTTATATAATACTATACAAAATTATCATACTACGAATAATCGTTATTATATACGTTTCAATGAGTCATATCATTATAGTTACCATGATACTTTAAGGCTAAAAATTTCAGGCTTATAAACATCGTACTACGTATATGTATATTGCAGGCATGCACTTATTACATTTTGAAATGTCGCTGGAAATTATTGGATACCTTATTAAAACATCGCTCCTACTTATTAAAAGTGCATTTAAAAACCCTTTGCTTAGGTTGTATAGATGTTCTCAAACTCGTTCCGTCTACCGCGCATCTAACATTAATAGAAACAATTATTTTCTAGCGCCTTTAAAACTATCTAAAAGACCAATAAAAAACGGCAGGGGCGTTTGGAAATATGTATGAAAAATAAACAAATTGTAACAATAATTAATCTATATGTACAATATCAGCAAAAACATCCATTTTTTCCCTTTAGAAATTAATCATTGTAGTTAGGTTTTGCTTTTACTTTAAAATATTATATACACTAGTCAACAATCGCCCCCAAAAGTTCTTTTATGCCCCTTAGTTTAGTCCGTTATCGCCTAATTTGATAAGCGACAGATACATAAATTGAACCAAGTTAAATACGTAACGTACGTAAAATCTTGGTTACAATCTATAATAGTAAGACAATTTTACAGAAAAATTATAACGATATTGGTGACTTGTTTAAAGATTTAATTAATGACGCCCTTTAACAGTACGCAACCATGCTGACGCACTCAAATTCACACAGAGGTGTAGGAGAGATATTATCGACAAAGTGAACATTTCGTTTTCAATAGTCCAAGTACATTTTGGCTGGTGTGCGTATTGTGAGGATGGTAGAACTCTTTGTGGTTCGATTCCAGAAGCACCACCGCCACACCTATTTCAGCCTAATAACAGCAGTGATATGCGCGGTTTTGTTATGGTCTGAAGGGTGTAATAAGGGAGATGTACTTTTCCGAGGCATTTCATCTTAGTCCTCAGGGGAAGCAACACATCTGTGGATAACCTTAGGTGAGACTTAGATCTTACTGAAAACTACTTACTAAAATATAACTAAGTACATTCTTTTACGCCCATCCCTGTAGAAATTTTAGTTAGTGAAAAAAAGGTCACCTATCTTTGACAACTGTTTCTCTGCATTTAATTTGTTGACGAAAAAACGTAGTTGCCCTGAAAGCCCACCCCTAAATCCGGCCTCCACATATTATACTTGGATAGCTATAGAGGGGAGGGTTTTGAGGCAATATCAAATAATTCAACATAATGTTTAAGTTGGATTAGTAAAAATGTAAGTGTTGGTAACTTAATGATATATTAAACATGGTATAAATAGTCTCCCTAATCACACCCTTCAGTTCTGTTCTGGGTCTGGGTGTTTGTGTATCCGTCTTTGTGTGCCCATGGCACCCACGACACAGGAGAAAATCCTACTGTGGGGTTATGAGTGTAGAAAGCGTTTATGCTTTTTTATGTTTATATGTTGCAGCCTTACTAGATTAATTAGCCATCCAAATTATTTTAATAACAACCCAGCCTCTTCACAAATTGGAACCATACTTGCTTTTAGAACAATACTCAGCTGTAATATCTATTACAACAATTATACTCTCTCTTTCATTTGGTTTCTATGTATTCAAGTTAACTCAAGCTGTACCATCAAAAAAAATTGACCCATCTCTAGGCTCATGCTTCAAATATTTACAACAACTTTTTTTTAAATATAAGCTAAGATATATGGGACCAAACTTGTCTCTGACTACCACGGGTTGTCACCAGAATCATCTTAAGGCACAATGTTAAAAAGATCCTATAAAAAAATATGTGAATAAATTTTGATTAACACAATTTTGGTACTTACTGTCAATTGTTCAGGCATCACTATACGTCCATATAAATTACGACCTAATCACCTGAAATAAAGATATAATATTATACAATGATTTCACGGTACTGGATAAGCGTAAGTCAATGGGCAAACGGCATTATTTAAATCAAATAATTACGTATATAGAATTCTGTAATATAAATTCTAAATTATATAATATTAGTGTAGGTTCCAATGAGCCGGTTGAGGTAAAGAAATCGTTGCTGATAAGTCACAAACACATAGAACTATACAAAATAATTAAGTCAAAGGTTTTGCAAATAATATGTTTAACGTAAAATACTTGTATAGTACAAAAAATGTTATAAGCAATATTAACAATACATTACGCAAATATTTGAAAAATATCACATACAAGTTACTACTAAATATATAAATTACAATAAAACATACCCAGAAATGTACGGCACAAATAAACCAAATAAAGATCACGAGACAAATGAAATAGGTACAAAATTATGACAAGTTCAGATCGTAATGACAGCTGACATTAATGACAGCACCAAAAGCTTTGAGTGCTAGTACACATTAGATCGGTTCAAAAAATTAATTGTCGTTAAAGTCTGAACAACGGACTCGACAATCGTTGAATACTCTTGACGGGAATGAGCTAAATATAATAAAGCTCTATTAAAATTGATGTCTTCTTCTTTTAAAAATATGTATCAAACGAGAATGTATTTAAACAGTCTCTGGCGCCCAAAGTTTCCATAGGATATAATGTATAATGATAATATATGTGAAATCGGACAACCCATAAGGACCAAATTGTTGCTTATGAAGTACGAGCGTCCTGACTTTTAAGCTCGTCTGACATACATTTGCAACCGTCAGAATAGGCGGGCTCTTAACATATAGTCTTAAAATTATTGAAAGAATATGCTGTTAAAATCTAAGCTTTGTGGAAGCAGGTTACGAATTATCATTCAGATGACAACTTTGCTATCGTCTGGCACATACTTGCAACCATCAAAATGTTCTGTCGATTTTTTTGTAGACTTAGGTAAATTACAACATATTAAAATTTTAGCCTTGTAGGAACAGGATATTTTTTCATTCTTTTTACATTTTAAACAAAGGATATTATGACGCAATCGGGGGTGGCCTGCCAGAACGGCACTTTCGTAATTAAACGATAGTAAATCAATATTTTAAAAAATTAGCTTTGTGGGAAATGGGTTGCTCGATGGTTCCTTACCTCTTCTGCTAGTAGTGCCAATTCACATGAGGTCGGCCCAATAGTTTTACAGTGAAATTAAAGCGAGCTGACCAAATATAAACTGGAATATTGATATTTTAATAAAAATGTAAACGTTTAAAATAAAGGTGTTTTTCATGCACCATATGAGTATAGAAAGACTCATATGGTGTATGAAAAACATTTTTAAACTCGCCAACATTATCGGACAACACATTTTTTAGTGTTGCAATTTTGTCGATGTTGTCATTTGATAGCTTGTTTGATCTGTTGTCATTGTTGTCAAAGTCAAAGTTATTGAAGACTCGCAACATAATTAAAACATTTCAATTTCAATCATTGTATTATTTCACTGCGCTTCAGTTCGTACTTTATTAGTGACATAATTATTAAAAACAGTTTGTAAAATAAAGAAGCAATCATGGCGAAAATGGCATTTCAGCACCAAGCCGGAACGGCAATGCAGTGTCTCAGCGTAAGTTTGAAGACCACTCCCAAATTTGGTTGTCTTACTTTACTGCTTTCTGATCATTGATTGTTCAACAGATACCCATCACGCTCCAAAAGGAAGCTGGGGTAGACGCGGAAGGGCGAGAAGTAATGAAATGTGGTTTTAAAATAGGAGGTGGAATCGATCAAGACTTTCGCAAGAGCCCTCAGGGGTACACTGACAATGTAAGCCTCTTATTTATTAAAAAAATCGTAATAAATTAGTGAAACTCAGTGAGTGTAATTAAAATATTTTTTAATTGTTTTCAGGGCATTTATGTAACAGAGGTACATGAAGGAAGTCCAGCTGCAAAATCTGGATTGAGGATGCATGACAAAATATTGCAATGCAATGGCTATGACTTTACAATGGTAACACATAAAAAAGCAGTAAGTTATATAAAAAAACATCCAGTACTAAATCTCCTTGTAGCTAGAAAAGGTGTTACTTCCACATAACTAACAGTGTTATCCTTTCAGCAATGAATGACTTTTGCGTTGGATGTCAGTATTTAGAAGAAGTGATTTATAATGTTATTTATTTATCAGAATAGAGATTTAGGTTTATATGTTGATGATGTATGAAATACTTAGTTATAACTTTATGTATCACGAGATACTTATTGTACCACATTGGTAACTGTGCTGGGATGTGAATGTAAGAAACAATAGTAGACATTGGGTTTTAAGCATTTTTAATATATTTTAATAATTTAGATAATCTGTACTTCATTGCCAACCCATTATTGTCCCTTGATGGGCACAGGTGTTCTCTCATGAGAGTTTCAGGCCATAGTGTGCTGGGCAAGTCCTAATTGCTAGACCTTTGAAAACTTTTTTTAGAGAATTCTTAGGTGTGTAGGTTTCCCTATGATGTTTTCCTTAACCATAAAGCAGTGACAATTTATTTCTATTACACACATAATTTTATATAAATCAGTGGTGCATGCTTGTTTCGAACCTTGCACCCTCAATTGAGAAGCTGAATTTCAACCATTAGGCTATCACTCATGTATTATATACACACTGTACTTCATATGCATTTTTTACTGTCTAAAATCATTTTCTCTTATTTTGGTGAAAAACATGAACTCTGATCATCTTCATAAATGTTATGGAATATTGGATATGTCTTTAATCAAATGTCTACTCATGAAATTATATTCTGTAAGTGAGTTACCATTGTAAATTTTATTATAGTAAAATTTTAACTCAGTACATGCAAGGTGATTATTTGAATTATGTGTAAGAGGGTTGTATATTAGTGTTAATTATTATAAAGTTATTATTTTTGACACATTTTATAGTGTCATCGTGGAGAAAAGAAGGCACAACAAATAAATGCACATCTATCTATCTATTATAAAAACTACATAAGAGGCGCAAAACATGATAAAAAAACAAGAAAATTTCAATATGAAACAGCTTTTTGATACATTGTATTTTCCTGTTTATTTTATGAAGAAAATAATATAATTAGATCCTAGTTGGGCATAGACAAAACAAAATTAAAACTATCAAATGTTATTACCACGAAGAACATGGATTATTAAAATGGATATTTTTTATTTTATTAAACTTACAGTTTCTTCATTATGATGGTTGTTGCCATATAATTATGCCTTTCTTCATTATGATGGTTGTTGCCATATAATTATGTTGTGCAACAACATTGACATAACAAGATCATATTGTAATTAAAAATTCCTGTAGATTAAAAATTCAAATATTGTGCCAAAAAAATTATATCCACTTGAAATTATTGTGTAATGCTAATTATGAAGATTTATTCTTAATGAACATATTATATTATATAATAGTTTACGTGGTATTTCCCGCAAATAAAGAATTTATGAAGTAAATGCATGCTTGCAAGTATAAATATTTGGAATGATTTTAAATTTCACAAAAAGTTAATTAATACATTTTATATCATTTAATTATGTGACAATGAGTTTGTGGGTACTGCAAAAGCATACCAAAGAGTAACAACATAATAAACAATGATGTTTCAGCTAAACCCTGCCATACTGATGCAGAGTTCTTTAATGAGCTTGGTGTCCTAGTTTTAAGAAAAATGAGTAATTATAAAGATTTTTATTATTCAGTAATTAATATAATATTACAAATTCTAAATGCATTTATATGACACATTTTATGATATAGCATTTGAAACCATATTTACTGTGCTGTAAGATTAAATGTTTATCTAAATTAATCTCAACAGCTCATTACAAACTTTTTTGATGTATATTGTCTCTCTTTTCCTTATTACAATGTCATGTAATATTTGGAACACAATTTTTATTTTATTTTCTTGATGATTTTGGTTCTTTTTTGGGTTTGCTTATAAATAATTACTTTTGACGTAAAAATTTAGTGAACAAAATATTTTCTAGTATATATTCTATGTAATTTATAGGACTCATATTATTTAATAAGTGCTATAATAAGCTATATTTAATAACCAACAATGTACAGGTTTATTTATTATGTTACTGATCAATCAATACAACTATAACTTTGAAGTATATTTTGTGCATAATGATTTAATGAAATAAGGGTACTTTGAAATATTTGCCTTCTGTAATATAAGAATTGTAAAAACATAAGATTTTATTACATTATTTTAATCACTATATGGATCTAAGATATATGGATGAAGTGTTGTACCTAATTTATAGATTTTGTATTCAGGTGGTGGGCTTTTGGGACAATTTTATTCAGCCAACGATGAAAACATAAGACTATTAAATTATAAGATGTTCAATGTAAAATCTAATCCTATACATTTTTTTAACCACCTAAATTTGACAATGACATCCCTTTCAGTTCTAACAGTTTTGTTGAAATAATAAAGAAATGTTTTATTTAACCGTCTTTTATTTGTTTTGAAGGTGGTAGAAATCTTGTAGTTTGATTCGAGTAGCACAACAGCTGCACCTATTTCTGCCCAATAACAGCAGTGTTATGCATTGCTGTGCTCTGGTCTGTAGGATGTGGAAAGGGAGATATACTTATCAGAGGTGTTCCAACTTAGTCCTCAGGGGTAATACCTGTGACTGACCTCAGGTAAGTCTTGATCTTATCTGGGGTTGATTACAGATGGCTATGGGTAGCAGTGGCCACTTACCATCACGTGAACTGCATACTTGTTTGCTATTTCCATATTATAAAAATAAAACTCAATTCAAGTAGAACAAAACCTTTATTAGATTATTCCATTATTGCTACTAAGAATGAACAGTTTAAATTACTATTATAACAATATATTGCTTTAGTCAGTATCTAAGCTTTGGATGGTGGCCAGTCCCATTGTCCTTTAGGCGGCTTAGCAATTAGGGGTTCCCAAGGCTTCCAGTTCAACATTTTCCTAGCCAAATTCAACTCATTTTCTGCCTGTATGATAAGTTCCTCAGCTTGGCCACAGTTTATCTTGTTTTCTAGTTCATAAACATCCTTAGTCTGTAAAAAATCATAGATAAGAAATAATCTTATATAAGTTTTCTCACACAAACAAACTGCCATGCCCACAAGTTCCCCCTTGTCTTCTATATTTCAATTTAATTACAGTGGTGATTTTTGATAGATTTAAACATCCTTAGGTGCATTGATGATAAAAGATAAAGAGTTAAATCAAGAAAGGCATTACTCTACTACTTCTAATTTATAACAAGTTGAATTGAGACTAAAAAGAGTTCAATTCTGAAACTACTTTCCAGATAAACAAATAATGACTTTTTCTAGATTACAACATGTGTATGGGTGGATCAATATGAACAGGATTAGTGGTTCCCAACCTTTTACAGCCATCACTCATAAAATTATTATTCACTTATAAATTTTTTTTTTTTTTACGGCGCTCTACCCTAGCTAGCTTGGTATAGATAGAGTTAAAAGGAATAGGTCCCCACACAACAGTTATAACGGTTAGATAGATAAGCACAAAAATTAAAACAAGTTCTATATGGAACTTTGTTTTATAACTATAAGTAGAATAACTTCTCAGTCAAATCATTGTGACTCATGACGCTCTTCTTTACTTTCTACGGCGCACCAGTACGCCTCGGCGCAAACTTTAGGAACCCCTGGTGTAGATATTAATCTGATTTCTTTCCCATTCAACCTAACCTTGTTATGTTAATGTTGAGAATAGTGTGTTTACCTGTTGTAAAACAGCAGCTCTCTCACGGACAATTTGTTCGGTATATTTTCTATATGCAGACGATTCGGGCATCCTTTGCAAGGTTCTGAGTATTTTACCATAGAGTGCACCAAGTGTATGATGCGGATTGGTAGCTACTGCCAGGCCCATTAGACCGGTAGTCTGAAAAAGTTTAGTTTTTAGAGAAACACTCAAACTTTATCATTAATTGTAATTAAATATAATTTAAAAAAAGGTTCATATATTTCATCGAGAACAGCATGGACTTGTTATGTAACACCATGCATATATAGTGCGGAAAATGAAAATAAATGTTTACCTTTTTTAAGACACCCATTTTCTGTACCTGCAAATAACCAATTAAAGATAGATCTCTAAATTTAATAAATACGTATTTTGGAAAATATTGCCTGACTTTTGACACCTGACACTGACATTTCGGACTCAATTAGACAGTAGAGTCGAGTATTTTTATAGAGATGGGGTTTTTAACACGCTTTTATTAGCTTCGGTCGTATCTATGTATGATTGTAATGGAATCTTTGAACGTGATTTTTACCCACTTTGAAACGTTGGATTGAGTTGAAACTTTGTATGCTTATCAAGGAATGATGACAATACAATATTCTCTCTATACAATATCTCTATATACCCTTATAAGGGCGTGATAAATAATAGTTATAAAAAAAACACGCGTTTGTAACTAACTGAATTAAAAAATCTAAAATATTTTTTCTACAACTTAAAAAATAGAGCGATAAGAAATAGTTCAGTTAGTTACAACAGTGAGGTTTTGAGTATTTTTTTTACATTATTCAAGATTTCAATTTCAATTTATCAATTTCAATTATACGTGGCCACCCTTTTTTATCCTAAAGGTTTGACGCTCGTTTACACTCGACCACTAAACGCTCCCTCATACACTACCTTAAGTAAAAGTTGTCTACCGACCATTAGAAGGACTAAATCTGTTACAACGCAAGTACAGATCGAAGACCACATTATGCATTGCTACCTCATGGAAGCCAAATAAACTGGTGAGCAGTGTACTCACAGTAGGAATTAAGATGAAAAACTTTTTATCACTCAGTGTTAAGTATTCGGACAGTGCGGAAAATAAAATAATGGGGTATCCACACCGCAATTTCATGAACAATTTAACTAAATCGGCATGCAAATGGCATTATTGACTTAAAGGCATAGCGTTAATTTTGTTAAGGGAGGAACCCAAAGTGGCAGTAGGCGAAAATATGTGTCCCCCTGTACCGTACAAGACCGAAGGTGACGACGAAAAATGTCGTGCGGAGTTGCACAAGTGTTAGTGGTAAGGAACATCGACTACAACTGGGTGATGCAAAGAGCTTTCCTCATGAATGTAATTTATTTATTATGCGGATAACACCCTAGTGTCTGCCTGTAGTAAGAACTGTAGAGAAGTTACTTTGTCCCTCAGACGCTGCTCTGGGATACCCAGTAAGACGTGAAAATTTTGCATACTCATATCGGTCTAATATTAAAGTTACTTTAAAATGTTTCCCATCGTTATGTATGAAGAGAAAAGTAAAAAAAAAATGATTTAGTAACCGATTATTTAGCAATAAAAAGTTACTAAATCGATAGTTTATAAATATAATCGATTAGTTTCCATCCCTACCACCTGCTCTTTGCTTTAGGTCTTTCGGTTGTCAAAGAGAATCACGCACTAGGTTGGTTGGTAGTTTTTCTATGTAGAAATGTAAAGTAAATCATTTTCCTTTAATGGCTTCATTTCTTGCTGTAACTTAAACATTAGGTAAAGAGTAGAGTAGACCTTATTTATATTAGGATATAATTAGGTCTCTAGGAGTCTTAAATAGGTGAATTTATTTGTCTGTAAAGTTGTTTTGTCAGATCCCTGTAATAGTGAAGTGACCCACTGGATACAGTCAGTTATGTCGAAAACACCCTTTCGTGCTCTTCATTGGGGTGCTCCAGAAGGAAAGAGTTTGAAAACCCCTTTTAGGAATGATTCCTTACTGAATGCATAAATTGCAATTGTGTGCGTTTAAGTATCGATTACTTAGTGTCTGAAACAGATTTTCGTGAAATATAACTTACAGTGATATTTTTAATGTTGTGAGATGTTATGTGATCAATTAATTGAATTCAATTGGGTGTTTTGCCAGCTTGCAGAATTTTGATTAATTTTTGTGGAGCAGTTTTTTTTTCGTCTATGGAATTTCATCAAACCTGTCAGGTGCGAATCGGCATTTTATTGAGGAAGGTATGTGAAGGATATTTATTGATTGAATATAAAGATTGTTGATAAGCTCAAATAGCTCAAACAGTGGATAAGTAATGATATCCATGAGAACTGTCTATCTATGACACATGTATGACATATAATTATCCTCCAGCCTTTTTCAGGCATGCTCATTTGCTACTTCGATTATATGAAAGAAATAAATTTATTTCAGTAGTGTGGAAGTGAGCTTACAATTAAGTTATTTTTAACAGTATGAATATCCTCATATGCTGTGTGTTTATATATTTCAATGCATCTGTGTAATAAATTTTATTTGCTAAATATGTTATTTTTATATCTATTGAGCACTGCTATGTTTTTTATAAACATTTACTATTTCTGTAATCTTACTTCTTACTTCCTACAGTGCTACAACCCTTTGCGAGTCTTGGCCTCCTCAAAATTCCTTCCACTTTGCTCTATTCATTGCTACCCTTCTCTAAGCTGTTTTCCTGCCCATGATCTTGAGGTCCTCTTCCACACAGTCCTTCCAGCGCTTCCTGGGTCTTCCTCTGGGTCTTTTCTTTGGCGGGGTCCAGTCATTGATGATCAATCATCAATGACTATTTCTGTAATCATTTGTATTTAATTTCACTGCAAGTTTTTAACCAAATTTGTTTAATTGCTGCAGTCATGGTTTATAGAATATGCAGTATTCTAATTAATCATATGTAAAGATAGGAATTTTAACTAACAATATATATCCATATTTAACAATAATATTTTTATTGTGCTAGGGTGTAAATAATTTATTGTAACACTTGTCAAAGAATATAAATTGTGTGGTTATTGAATATTATAAAAAAAAACTTTAATTTTTTTTAGTTGATATATACTCATGGGTAATATATAAGGGGGGAGGGTTAGGGGCCTTACCCCTCTTCCCCCGGAATCCCTCCTTAGCATAAGGTGAGAAAATTGTCAGCTGGCCTTTTTTTTTTCCACAGACTGGACAATTTTAGACACCCTCCTTAACAAAATTACTCATGCTCACACTATACTTAATTAATGCTTTGCTTGTTTCCAGAAAAACTGTAGCAGTACATAATGGAAACAGTGCCAGTCCCAGCGCAAAATAGTGCTGGCTCAAACACTAATAGTGTGAAAAGTGAAGATGGGGACCCACCACAGGGCAGTGGACGTGCCTCCCCACCTCCTAACTGTGCAATATGCCTCGGCACATGCAGAAACAAATCCTTCACAGACTCCTGTCTTCATCAGTTCTGTTTCAAATGTCTCCTCACATGGAGTAAAGTAAGTATACATCACATTAATGATTTATTTGTAAAAGTTAAATTGAAGGATAAAGTCACCATCATATCCACCATACTTTTTTAACACTTCAAACTTTAAGCTTTCATGCTTACTGTATTTACTGTTTAAAATGGTGTGTTCCTTTGATATAATAAAGCAGAAAGAAGAAGAAGTTGATATGTTTGGTTGAACACGCTAATCTCAGGAACTGTTGGTCCGAAATGAAAAAATATTTTTGTGTTGAACATTTACTGAGGAAGGCTATAGGCTATATAATATCACTCTATGTTTGTCTGTTTCTTTCTTTCTTATGCAGTAGCGAGTGAAATCACAAGACACAGCTAGTATAATATAGAAGAGAAATACAAGTAAAGGCAAAGTTCAATTCAGTTCTAGGCGGAGTGATACTTAAAAAGGTGTTTCTTTTTTTAGGTTAAAGCTGTATGTCCACTTTGTAAGCAGAACTTCAGGTCCATAATTCACAATGTGCGCTCCAACCATCAGTATGAGGAGTATATGGTTGAACAACGAGCTGATATCGATCTACATGAGGGGATTGATCTTACGTCGCGTACATTTAGATACAGGTAGATATTACAGTTAAGAACATATGATAATAATATATTGTCATAGTTATTTGGTTTAAACCAGACACACTAAAACAGTTTTAAACTAACAAGTAGTTCTCCTAGTGTTTGAATCAACCATTGTTATGTGTACTATTTTAACGTTATGTCTGCCTTGAAAGGTAGGACAAATATTTTCTTATTTATCTGAAATGTGATGTCTTACAATATTATGGAAGATACATTTATATGAGACATTAACCTTGAAACTTGGTCCTCGTAAATAGCAACATACCAGTGGTATTATTAATCTGTTCTGGTTAATGGTTGATTACAGTTACGGGTTTATTTTCAATGTTGCTTGAAATTCGGGGCAGGACGAATTTTCCATAAACCAGGGTTGATTAGCAGAGAATGCCGTCTGCCATTGTAACAGCCTCATTAAAGTGAAATATTTCCGGTATCAGGACAACGCTGACCCTGCCGCGGCACGAGACGATGGCGATCCGGCAGCTGCTGCTGCAGCACTACCCGATGATGGCGAACGTGTTCCCGGTGCCGGCGCGGCGGCGGCGCTCGCCGAGCCTGTTCCGGCCCACCGTGTACCGCCACAACCTGTGGGCGCGCCCGCTGCCCGACTTCACCGGACGGTACAGGGACTGTTCGCCGGCGTTCTACAGGTTAATGCTTAATTTATTTGTACTTGTTTTAACAAAAACTCCCATGGTCAGATTTCACTGGCTTTCTACAGCTAAATAGCACTTATTTTATTTGAACTGGTTATATCAAAAAGTCCAGTCTATCTTAACGCATAGAGATCCAAGAGGATGGATAGGTAAAAAAGAAAGCTCTAAAAATTCATGCTATATAACAATTTAAAGTAAAGGCCTGCGTTATATCAATGACAGTGCTATTTTGTTTATGGAATAGAAGATTATTTTGCAGTCCCACTAATATGATCAGCTTTAAAATCAAATCAAAAAGAGTCTCACTACAGGTTCATTGCAGATAATTTTAATGTGGTTTAAATCATCGCATGTTTTCCTGTTACTAGTTTAAACTTCAGTAAAACTCCGAATTTGAAGTATCATTGAATAATATTTATACCAATGTATATAAAATTTTGTAAATTGTCATAAAAGATATTTTGTCTTATCTTTTAAATGTTATCTTTATAGGTACAATGATACACAGATGCATCGATTAATGCCGTGGCTAAATAGAGAGCTTGGTTATTTATTGAATGATAATGAAGGACATATCACATATGTCATGAACCGGATACTAGCGTTGCTGCCACAACATCACATTAACTCACCAGAATTCAGGGACGCAATGCGACGATACTTCAGAGACAGAACTGAGCACTTCCTGCACGAGCTATACTGCTTCGCCTCGACGCCCTACGACATGACGGGCTACGACCGAAACGTTCAGTATACCACGGACTCGACAGTGTCGACGATTATCAACGAAGTGCTGTCGAGCAGCGAATCGGAAGCGAGCGTCGACTCCGACATCGTCATGATCACGAGCTCCGCGCCGGCCGATCCGCCCGCCGGGCCCTCCCGCGTGCCCGCCCCCGTCTACCCGCAGAACTACATCCCCAACCCCACCACGAACAACGTCATCCCCATCGAAACCATATCTCACTCCGACACCGACGACGACGACGCAGTCATGGTCGTCGGGTACATAAAGCCGCCGCAGGACCGGACGCCCGAGATCGTGGCCCTCCGCGGCTCGGACAGCGACGTGATAGTGCAAGACACGCCTCAGCCGGAGACGTCGCAGGCGGAGCCGTCGGAGAATCGAGCGATTCCGTTGGTGAAGCTGAGCTTGAAGTGCCACCGGCCGGGCGGCGAAGGCGTGTCGGACAGCGACAGCGACAGCACGTACACACCGCCGCGGCCGCGCCGCCGCCGCCGCGCGCGCTCCGCCGCCTCGCCCTCATCCCTCGTCTCCCCGTCCCCCGCCTCCTCCTCCTCCAGCTCCTCCACCTGGTCCCCCTCCCCCGGCTCTCCCTCCGCCGCCCCGGCGACCGCCTCGCGGGACTCCTCCCCGTTTAATTATACATCGAGTTCCTCGAGGTCTTCCACGTCCTCCTCGGGCAGCGACTCGGTGACCGAGCGCCGCGATTCGGGCGAGGAGAGGAAGAGGGCGGCCAAGAGGAAATCTAAGAGAAGAAGTAGCTCCGAAAGGAGTAAGAAGAGGAGCAAGAGGAGCACTTCGCGCTCTCGTCGCAAGGATAGTAAGACGTCAACGAGCAATTCTGATAAGTCGAGCAAACGTAAATCCCATTCCGGCAAAGGTGTGAAATCGTCGAGGAGAAGCAATGATTCTGCTGGTTCGCTAATGCCGACAACATCGGAGCAACCGCACACGAATTTGGACCAACCCACAGCGAGCACGAGCGGTTTATCTAGCTTTAGGAAACAATCCTCGGAGAAACATCACAGGGCCAGTCCACCGAGCCACGAGAGCAGAAGACTGAAAAGTGTCGTTCGTGTCATAAAGAGCAGGAACCATTCGGATGCTCCTTATTTTAATGGAAATGCAAATTTATGTTACTCAGTGCAAAGTGCGAGTACTAGTAGGGCTTTCCAAGACGGCGCAAGAACTAGACAGCCCAGTGAGGAGGCGGGCCGCACTCCTCCGCGGGATTCCACCGACTCAGAAGACGACCTCCCGCTTAATCTCACCATACAGAAGGTAAGTCAATAAAAAATATTCTGTATCTGGCATACTGATGTGTACGAAGTGATTAAGTTATTTCGTGATCATTAATTGTAATGTGTTATAATATTCCTCTGTAATTCTTTCTAATTATCATAATTTATTGTTATGTAGCTTTAACAATACTTTACTTATTTTTTATAATTTACTTAAATAATGTATTGTGGGCGGAGATTAACGGTCCGCTATTCAATATTTTAATATGAATTTTGTATGAAATTTACTATTATGGCTTTTAAATACGAGAAAAATATTACTTTTAATTTTAAACACCTTTGCATTTGATTTGCAACGCTAAATGGAAAACGGCTGAAAGCAGTTATGAGGCCTATTTTGATAAAATTAAAATTGCACTTAGATTTTTTACCTGTTTCTTTAACCTGGAATCGAACAAGATCATTGAAAAAACCTGTATTATTGCGCTATCAGATAGTGCCGCAATAATACATAGTGTGTTCGTTCGATGTGTTTGTGTGTGTACTTTGATTTCCTTCTACGGAAATACATTTTAAAAGTTTTTATCAAAATCAGCCTCATAGCTCCTTTCAACATTCTGTCACACTAAGGAATATTTTATATTCCTTATGGTGATAGATTGAGTTTCCGGCACACTTGTAAAATTCACTCTATGTAATTGTTGCTACGTCATATACGTATTTTATTAGATTTTGATAAATCATTCAAATGTGTGAAAGGATTTCGTTTTGAAATATCTTCAAATAGCAAGGTCCACCAGAGCATTTCATAAAAGGTAACAGGGGCATCACCTTTCAATTATGATTCCGTGACATATTTTGCTACAGACTTATAACTTTGTTTAAATGACTAAAAATGTTGTACAAAAGGTCATTATTAACTATTTCTGGCCAAATCCAAATGTTGTTTAATACTTATATATTTTTAAGTCAATCTTACAAAATGAGATAATTTCAAAATAAATAAATCAAAAATACAATTACAATCAACTAAATTAATTATCCCAGATAATCAATCCAGATAAAAAATCTACATTAACCCAGGTTAATGTAGATTTTTTTTCCGGAATATTTCACATATGTCAAAGTACCTTTCTTTTAACATTATGATATTTTTTTTAAATGTACAAGCAGTTTCCTAGAATTCCCCGAATTCAAAATTACAGCCAACATTGCTTTAAAGCATACTTCAAGAAATGTATAATTTTTAAATTTTATGTCAGCAAGGGAATATATCAAGTATAACTTTATTGTTATAAATACAAAAAAGAAATACAAATTAGTGTTTCGGGCGTTTAAAAATATAGAAAGTTATAATTTGTTTATCAATTTGCGTTATTGTAGTAGTTTCTTTAAATACGGGTATCTATTAATATGTATGCGGTGTATACTGAAGTAATGTGTAAAATACGATAAATAAAGTGTATAATAATAAAAATGTCATATTTTAATGGAAAAATTATTACAATATGAAGCAAAGCAAATGTCAAATCAGATGTAAGCTTTTCTCCCGTAGGGAAGCCAAAGATCTGAGTATATGGTGACTGCACTGTGCATATAAAACGTCAAAAATAATTGTACATTATATAAACACTAGTGATGTGCCGGATATCCGTGTCCGCGGATATCTGACACAGGAGGAAGATCCGTAACCGTTACCTGTAAGGCGGATTTAACGGATCTTTTATACCTGTTATTAAGTATGTGTTATTTATAAATTCATTACATATACAAAATTCTAAATGTACATAAATGATTAGATAGTGATGAAATACTATTAAATTTCATTCAATATGTAATTATTGTATGTACAATACTGTACAAAGTACGTACTTCAATCATAATTTTGAGAATATTTTAGCAAGAGTTTATTTCGGTTACTCAAAACAATCATTGTTTATATTTTCACCCATCATTGTAAAGTTTAAGGTCACAAGCATTGACATCGAGTGAGAAAAATTGTAAGAAAGTTGAGTCCCGTATACTTATTCGCGGATGTAGACATCAATGATCCGCGGATTTATTATATTAACGATCCGGCACATCTCTAATAAAAACGTCGCTATAACTTTTGTTATCTTTTGCAAATTGAAATAGTTTTATATTTTAAGTAATTAAAACAATACATATATCTGTGTATGGAGCTCAAAAGTGGAGCAAACAAAACACCGTTTATTGAAATGCTTCATATTGACGTCCTCTGTATATAAATAGTCAGTAATAATTCCAAAATACATAGATATATGAAATTTGAATATCGATATATTCTGGGTAATATGTTTCCTTAGTAGTAACTTTCTTTTTATTATGTGTCCTTTAGAATAAATAGTTTGACAACCATATATCGCTAGTGTACGAAATACTTAAAAATGAATAAAAATCAATACGCACGTAACGATAAAAATATTTTTACAAATTATAGGTGTTTCTTAGAGTTCATTAGATTACATTAAAACTGTACATACAAAAGAGCAAACAGTGTTTTAAAGCTTCATTATAAATGGGCGTATAGACGTAGAATAGTTTGACGGAACAGACAAAAAATATTTATTTACTATCGATTATTTTGTACTATTTATCACGGGCATGTCCAGGATTTTATTATTGGGATCAGGATTCCAGCTTGACCAAGTTAAGGTAGGTAATTTAATGGATTAAAACTGGTCTTTCGGTAAGGAGGATGTTATCTAATTAAATAATACCAATCTAGCTACCTAAGGTACTGTCAATTTCTAAAACATTACCGTGTATTGTAACGACGTAAGTACATTTATTTTTGAGATTTGGAAAGTGGGGGGAGGGGCTTGAGCTTTTTATTACTCCTGGATCTGCCAGTGCTATTTATTGTGAAATATTATGTTAACGTTAACGCCCATTTGTTAAAATAAAACTCATGAAATGTCAGGACAGATAAAAACTTTAAATAGTGCCATCTACAAATAGATCAGTAGCCCTAACTGGTGTTAACTTGTCAGTTAACTCGGTCTTAACTTGTCACGTCTCAAGCGTGTCTCCCCGTACACCAGAATGCAATATATTCGAACAATCGTAAAGCATTTAGAAGTAGAAGAGTTAATGATAAAGCCATCATAATCAAACCATAAAATGATATAACATCTAATAAGTTGTAGGTCTATTATTATATCAGCATGTCTGCCATTGTTCTATAATCTTATTACGTTATACAGCGAGGAGCGTTCCATGTGACTCTGTATAATATGGGTAATTTGTAGAAGGTGGTAACTTAAATGCCCAACATAACACGTAATCGGTTCTTGTAAATGATAAATGTAAGGAATAGAAATTAATGGTATACTGATACGCCAATGAAAATAATAATATTACACACATAGCCTTTAATGCCACGATGAATGTTAAAATTGGCTTATAATCATGAGAATATACTGTACGAATATGAACTTGTCTATGTATATAGCATGTGTAATGAAGTGAATAAATGATAAATTAAATATTGATGTCTTGATTGATCGAGATGGCTAGTTGCAATGTGTTATTTTTTGTGAGTGCGCCTACATCGGTTCAGTGTTGGGTCGTATCGTTTACGATTCTTGAAAACATTCATTCACGCACTCGCCAAGTTAGTAAAATACGTAACTTATTAATTTTATGCCTTACCTCTGGTGTGTACCACACTGTTGAAATTCGGTGTGAAACCGTCAAAGTGCAATTTTTACACAATACATAGGTCAAATCAAACATAAAACAAATTTTAGACTGATATTTTATATTTTTTATGTAATCAGGAATCAAACAAAACATTTGCGATGATGAAAGAAATAATTGAATCATAATATTTGTTGATATTTTTTGAATGGCTCAACAAAGAACACTTATGTTGGTCTACTTTATGCTAACCCGTAAATGTATAGTGATTTTTTTTTCTTTGTAAGCATTTGACGACTTTATCGTTATCAAATGTAAGCAAAAATAGTTTAAAACCAATTATACATTAATATCAGAAGAAACAGAATCATCTTATTCCGAGTTGGAAAATACTATTATCAATTTCATAGATAAATACTTTGGCATAAAGCTAGATCAAAGAGATTTACAAGTGATTACAAGACTAGGCAAAAAAGGGCAAGGGATTAGGCCCATAACAGTAACTTTTACAAATCTCGGTAAGAAAATCGAAATATTCAAGCAAAAAGGAGTACTAAAAGATACCAATTACTACTTAAAAGAGGACTACCCAAAATACGTCTTAGAAAAAAGGAAAGAATTACAGGAAAGGCTTAAAATGGAAACAGAAAAAGGTAATAAAGCTATTTTAAAATATGATAAACTCATCATACTCGAAAATAAGTCTGAAACATCCGGTAGCAAAAAGAGAACGCTTTCCAATTCTCCCGAAGCTAATATATCGAACCCTAATAAACTTGCAGACAGAAGATCACAGGAAAAACGTAACAACAAACAAAATCTGCTCACTCATCATTGCAAAGATCATCTAGCATTACGGAAGGAGTTCTGAAGCCTAGTATGTTAAACTATTTAATAAACAGGAATACAAACAACTCGTCCCAGCAGGATAATAATGTGTTGTAGCTATCAGCGCCCCCTCCGCCCTCAAATAGAATAAATATTAATAATACAAAAATAAAAAATGAACTTCGTCCCCCAATACGGCTGGTCACCGCGGGGGCAAAAGACTACAACCCTCCAAAATCCAAAATAAAACAAGAACAAAAACATAAGCTCTACATTGCCACTTTCAATGTAAGATCCTTAGCAAATGAATCGAGAATATTGGAATTAGAGCATGCAATATCCTCAATTAAATGGGACATCATAGGCATTAGCGAAACAAGACGACAAGGTTTTACAATAGAAGACAGAGGGAAGTACTACTTATATAACAACGGTGAATCGAAAGGCAGTCACGGTGTAGGATTCCTAGTTAGAAAACAACCGTCAGTAGAAGTCCTTGACTTCATTTCAATAACAGACAGAGTCGCCTTAATTCACGTCACGCTACATGATAAATTATATAGCATCGGTCAAACTTATGCCCCTACACAGAAAGCAAGCGAAATAGAAATAGAAGACTTTTACAACAGCCTAGATATGTTATTAGAAAAAAGCCATCCAAATCTGATATTTCTCGGAGACATGAATGCAAAAATTGGGCAACCAGCAGAAGGAGAGAGCAGGGTGATGGGCAGTTATGGATACGGTAACAGAAACAAGAGAGGTGAGAGATTTATTAAATTTTGTCTCGAGAATAACTTGAAAATAGCTAACACTCTCTACCGTAAACCTAATAAACTAAAATGGACTTGGCAGTCACCTGATGGATTAACTCGGAACGAAATAGACTTCATTGCCACAAACAAACCGAACATCATAGAAAACTGTAGTGTGTTAAATAACATGCAGCATCCAAGTGACCATCGCCTAGTTAGAATCACCATCAACATTGAAAGCAAACGCCTACCACGTAGAAACTTTCCTACATCTGCACACAAACATATTGATTATAAAATATACACCACAGAAATCAACAAACGCGGAGTGCCAGATGCTACATCTGTACAGAATTACTACAATACGATAGAGAATTCAATTTTACAGAGCGCTAAACATGCCAGTATAAAGTTTTCACCTACAAACTATAAAAACAGAAGGAAAGCAATTATAACAACGGAAATCATTGAACTGATTCAACAACGACACAGTTTAAAAAACAAGCTAAATAAAACAAAATGGGAAAAATCTCACCTTAGCGAGTTATACAGAAAAATAAATAAAAAGATTAAGAAGAATAGGAAGCAGTACAGACTTAATATTATTGAAAACTACATTAGTAAATCTGGAGCTATTAAAAAGGCATATAAACATCTAACAAACTCAAGACATGTAATGAACCAACTTGAAAACGAGAAAAAATATACAGCTACGAGCAGATATGAGATCATGCAGATAGCCACAAATTACTATCAGAAATTGTATGCATCACAAGAAACCACAAATCAAGAAGCAGTAGTTTTCCTACCTCATAATAACGACAAGGTACCCAGATTCAACAAAAACGAAATAGAATTCTCCATAAAGTCACTAAAACCGGATAAAAGCCCGGCATCTGATGGTATTACCAATGAAATGATTATTTTCGGTGCACACGCTTTGGTTGCACCCCTAACAAACCTATTCAATTTAATATTATCTACAAAAGAAATACCTAAACAGTGGTCATGTTCAGATATTGTTTTACTTTTTAAAAAAGGAGACCCGAAGTCAATATCAAACTACAGACCAATAAGTCTCACGTCGTGCCTCTACAAAGTGTTTGCAACGACTCTACTTCGACGTCTTACCAGTATCTTAGACGAACACCAGCCAATAGAACAGGCTGGTTTTGTAAAAGGGTTTTCGACGGTGGATAACATCCACACTCTGAAGCTTGTCATAGAAAAATACCACGAATATGACCTTCCACTCTACATATGCTTTATAGATTATAGCAAAGCATTTGACTCTATATACCACAGCGCTATTTGGAAGGCTCTAACAAGGCAAGGAGTAAACAATGAATATATAAATATATTAAAAGAAATCTATAAAAATAGTAATGCTAGAATTAAAATTAACAAGTATGGCCCAGCCTTCAAAATTGAAAGAGGAGTTAAGCAAGGCGACCCGATATCTCCAAAACTTTTTATTGCAGTACTGGAGGAAATTTTCAGAGCCCTGGACTGGGAAGATAGAGGGATTAACATATTTGGCAACCGCCTCTCGCACTTGCGATTTGCAGACGACATAGTACTGCTGTCAGAAGAGCCAAAAGAAATGCAATACATGATACAGTCACTTAGTAAGGAGAGCCGAAAAGCAGGTTTAGAAATTAACTGGGAGAAAACTAAATTATTGACAAATAGCCGAACAATACCTCTAAAGTCAGATACAACAGAAATTGAATACGTCGAAGACTACACGTACTTGGGACATTTAATATCTTTTAAGTTATGCAGTGATAAAGAAGTAGAGCGAAGGATCAAAATAACGTGGAACAAATATTGGGCAATGAAAGAGATATTCAAGAGTAGTCTCCCAGTCACGTTGAAAACTAAAGCCATGCAGACGTGCTTAATACCTTGCCTCACCTACGCTGCTCAAACATGGCCACTGTCTGAGAAACAGATCCATAAGGTTAAGGTGTGCCAAAATAGCATGGAAAGGAGCCTCTTGGGCCTAAAATTAAGTGATAAGGTAAAAAATAAAGACATTCGAAAAATCACAAAGACAAAGGACATAGCAAAAACTATAATGTCCCAAAAATGGAAATGGGCTGGCCATATACAAAGATCACCCGGGAACAAATGGTCAAAAACCGTCACGAATTGGTACCCCATCTATAAGAAAAGACGTAGAGGAAGGCCTTTCAAAAGATGGAGTGACGATATAGTTGCCACGGCAGGAAAAACGTGGAACAGACTGGCAATAGATAGAGAAGAATGGAGGAAAATAGAGGAGGCTTTTACCGCCAGGGCGGTCCTTACAATAATAAATTAATTTTTTAAGTGTTAGTAAATGAACACTAACAAAATAATATAAGCAAAAAAAAAATTAACACAACTAACAATACTGAAAATTATAAAAAACTGTAAGGAATAATTAAAGCTATTATTATTATTATTTGTGAGTTTTTAATGAGTTAATATCTACCTTTTCCTCATTTCTTAGATTTAGTGTTTCAAAAAACCTACCTTGAGACAAAAAATAGGGCGTTTCCACAGCTTTGTAGGCATTTGGAGTGTGTAGGTACGCTCCTAGGGCCCCCATAACTTGTAAATACGACCCTTCTCTCGGTATTTGGGGCCTCACTTCATTTGGGACCGGAAAATATTTAGGTTCATGCCTTTCGTAATCAAATCTTCTAGGGTCCGGAATTGGCTGTTTGAAGTTCGGCCTTTGCCCTCGATAAAGTATGTCTTCGATTAAAAAAGAAGTTTTCGAACTTTGCTCCTGACGATGCGTGTCGTTGGGCGAATCGCTGCGTGTTTCTTGATCCATTTTTTAATTTAATTTTAAAATTATATAAATTAAAACACTGGCGTTCACATTTTATTAACAGTTTATGAGAATTTACTAAGATTTTAGATATCACTCACAAGTAAAAGGAAGTTTATTTAAAAGCTTATGACTAAAGAATAAAAAAAAAACAACACTGTAATTATTTTTGAAATAAATTTAAAAGCCTTATGGGTGTTTAATCTTTCACTTCCCGACGAATTAAAAAAAATCACTAGACAGTTTTCCGAAATTAAAAAAATATCGCATTCAGCCAGAAAAAAACAAACAGTTGTCACTTTAATTTATAATCTGTCCGAATTACGCGGGCCGAATATTACGTAACTATGGTCGATATTAAGATAATCGATAATTATTGCGGGGTAATTGTCAGTTTGTGCGTTGTTTTTACGAAACGAGCCGATTTGGTGCGCGGATGGAGTTTAACTGGCGTGACAGGGATGAGGGTGCAAACGGGGTGGGAAGTTAGGGGTGGGAACCGCCCCGTGATGGGCGGGAAAGTTTTTTTTAACGTAAGATGTCTGCGTTGTTTTACTCTTTTTACAGCCTTGTTTTAATAACGTGTTTGCGATTCAAAGATGGAATCTAGTTTAGATAATTAAATAATCGTGGGTTTTTATAAAAACGTAACGTAATTAAATAGATTAACATATGAGAATAAATGAAATATGGTTATCTTTAAATGCAATAAATGTTTATAAGGTTAACATATGTTAACATATGATTGCGTACTCGCATATAATAACTAAAAAAGAAAACTAAGTTACAATTTAAGTAAAGTCAGTGTAGTGCCATAAAAAATTCTTTTGATATTTAGGTTTTTCTCAATTAATTTAAATAGAGTTTTTATTTCTATATCTATAAAATTGAGTTGTGTAACATAAAAATTCTGTCAACAATACAATTTTAGTGTGAATCATGAAATTTGAAAATTCAAAATTTGAATGTACAAAATTTGAAATTAGACATTCGAAACTGAAAATTCAAAAATAAATACAGTCTTCAAAACACGCATCAAAATGGGGACAAATTATTGCTACCCTAAAATTATATCTTAAAAGTATAACACATTTGATAACGTTAATGAAAATATTTCTATAGATATTGTCTTGCAAGGGCACCTAATTAATTTTAGGAGCCCCGTGTTTATATCAAAAGGCCTCAGTTTAATTATGGAGGCCCCTGTTCAAGTACCCGCGTAAATTTTAGTAGTCTCAATATAAGGTATATTGAGACTACTAAAATTTACGCGGGTTTTACAGAAATACTCAATAAATAAAAACTCACAAACAACATACCGTAAAACGGGGAGGATAGGCACGATTCGTATTTTCAGACTCGATTTTTTAAAATTATTTTTATGACTGAATGAACGCTTACATTATTTTCAAATGGCTCTTATACTTTACTTTTTTATTTTACACTCACACGTACTCAAAACATACTCATTTTTCAATTTGGTTTGAGATCGATCTTAGGCTAAAAACATTTAATAACGTTAGAGCCCCTTTAGAATTT
>DWPF01000003.1:0-29081 GCA_018251575.1 Cecropterus bathyllus | reverse complement strand
AACACAACGTTACTTAACTATTTAAAATTCAGACTTAATCTGACAAATCAGTTGTTATGACCTATATGAATCACACAGATAAAATTAAGCAACTTGACCAGCAGAAGTAACTCCTCTCAGGCTCTTATTATCCGTAGGTTCTATAGTAATGCTGTTAAGTGAAGATATTGGCCGCTGTGACTTTTTCAAATTGCTATTTTCCCATTGTATAAATCTTTGTATTTGATCGTCATAATGATTCAGTTTATATTTCAGCTCAATGAGTGACCCTTCTCTGTCTAGTGATAGATTTACAGTCTTCTGAACACCTAGAGATGTCACTCTCATATTTTCCAAATTTCTTCTTTTAGGTGATATACACTGACCCTTCACTGAGCCTGATAAAGTACAATCTTGCAACTCTGAGACTTGCTGCTGATTATCCATTTTTCTCCTTTTAGTTTTTGTACTCTCTGTGTCTAGAAAACTTTTGTTTTCTAGCAGTAATTCTTCACTTGATACTGAAGAAGAACTTTCGCTATTTTTTTCTACATAAAGCTCTTTTAAAATTGAGACACCCTTAGCATTCAAATCAGATTTTTCAAATTGTAAGAGCGATTCTCTTTTTTCTATCTCATTTCTTAAATATGTTAACTTGTCTTCACCTTCAGTAAATAATTCTTGTATAGCATTTACAGTTCCTAAAGTGTCAGGATGATTTACTCCTATCACTTTCTCCTGTAATTCTTGCAATTGTTGGAGTTCTTGTAATGCTTTTTCCTTATCCCCTAAGCAGCTATGTAAAACAGCTATATAAAACTTCACAGATAGTACGTTAGGATGATTATCTAAAAATCCATAATTTTTTTGTAGCTTCAGTACTTCCTCAAAATATCGCAATGTTTTTTCTCTTAATTCCCTCTGAATGACTTTTTCTACTTCTATTTCAACAAAATAAGGAGCAGGTTGTAAGTACTGACTACCTTCTTGATTTATTAGAACATCTTGTAGATTCCTAAATAAAGCTTGTATACTCAATTCACGAGGTAAATCCTCTTTATGTGATAACTCTCCTTCATTTATAGTTACTTTTTTTCTTTCTTGAACCATAAAGAAATATGCTAGGGCATAGATATATTTTGTATCTAAATTATAAAGTTCATATATCTCGGAAGGATAAAGATAAGGATCATCATCGGAGTAAAAATCACCTAGTTTAAGGAAAATTTCATCTCTCAGTCGTCTTACATAGTACAAAGTTGTAAATGCATCAGTATATCTTTTTTGCATCACAAATACTTCAGCTATAATAACTGCTATATCTAGATGTTCTTCCATAAGTTCCATGATGTCTTCTCCATATAAACTATTGACTATAAAGTTATTGTATTTAACGTATGACAATGCTTCTTTATAATTTTTTTGTTTGAGATAAGTAGAAAGTATTTTTTTATCCAAAGTAAGAGAAGGAAATGTATCATTTACCTTCTCGAGTTTTTTTAAATCCAGAAAGATTTTTAACGCTCTATCATATAGTCCCAAACCAGCTTGCGCGCAGGCAAACTCATATTTAATTAATCTTGAATATCTATCATCTACAGCAAGTAATTGATATAATTGTGACGTGAGATTGATAACTTTTTTATACTCATGTAACTCATTTAAGCTACTCAAAACTAAACAAGGAAAATTCTTATTTTCTTCTATTAGATAGTCATATTTTTGACTATGATCAAACAAGGATAAGAGATGAACTACATCTAAAAATCCTCCTTCAGCTTCAGATACCAGTTCTATGACACAACTTAATATGTGTTTTTCCTCATCTATGCTAAGCCATGAACGCACTACTTTTTTGACCGATTCATGCATAATGTAAACCTTGTATTTATCTGATCCTTCTACATAAATTATGGAATACTGCTCTAGCAATTCGAAAATGGAGTATAGTCCATCCTCATATCTAATCCAGGTAAGAAATAAACTGGGATCAATTGCACTATGATCAAAATAAGCCATAATACTTAAAATTTTTAGAATTTTCTCTCCAGAACTCATCTTTTCTATTGTTTCCATCGAGATTAGTAATGTTATTTGCAATATTCTATCGTATTCATTTTGTCCAGTGTTTCGTGGAAATTTCTGATTAAACCTTTCGTATTCTATTAAATATTCAAAAATTCCAAATGCTTCGCTCAAAGAGCTTGATCCTTTGTTTTTAATACATGCTGCTGCTAGATTTATAGCCAATGGAAAACATTTTAGTTTTCTTATGAGCGCTTTTATTTGTTCATCTTGCGATCTATCTGCCATCTCTAAAATTATTTTGACAAGTTGTACAGCTTCTTTTTCTTCAAGACTATCTAAAGATACTTCTGCTATATCTTGATAATCTTGATCAGAAGAAGTAAACAGGCAATCAAAACCACCTCTTTGACCTCTGATCTTTAAAATCCTCTCTAGATCTTCTTTTTTAACTCCCTGAAAAAGGAATAGGCATTTTTTCTTTTCTTTATTTCCTACTCCTCCTTCCATAAACATGGCTAACCTATCTCGGGTAAAGGAAGCAAAAGAACTTTCTATGGATAATATATCTTGAGTACTCACCTCATAGGCATGAAGATAAGCTCCTTTGTTTTCTTCAACAAACTTTCTAGCTAATTGAGTTTTACCAATACCAGATGGACCTACTATTACTACCGCTCCCCCCTGCAATTTTGTATATATCTCATCTATTTGTTCTTGCCTTCCAGTGAATTCTTCTACTGGATCACATACATCCTGAAAATTCATTTTACCAAATAGAAATCCTAATTTTTTTACATTTGATAATCTTTTTATACTAGACCGAAAACTCCTAGATCTTGCTGCATTATCATGCTCTGATTCAAGTAGGTTGCTATAGTCTTGAGCGACTGTTTCAGCATGCTTTACAAATGCTTCTTTTACTTTTAGATAATAAGATAAATTTGGAATTGTTTTTAAATTGTTTTCCATCGAATATATAACATCACTATTTTTTCCAGCCCTTTCTATTATCTTTTTGCCTTTCCTTATTCCTTCTCCTTCAACTAAGTATCTCATATTCATATCTAAACTTTGTTTGCATCCTTGACAGAAAAGTAAGATATACTCGCTTAAAACGCTTACCTCTTGTTCAATATGAGATTTAATTTTTACTATAAGATCCTCAATTACCTTTTTGCTTGGCATTTGGATTTCTTTATTGACAATATAAAATACCTGCTCCACTTTAGCCTTAAACTCTTGTATATTTAAGGCATCTAAAGTATACACATAATTTTCAAGTTCTACGTTTGTAGTTTCTACTCTAATATATCTTGTCTCATATGTTCTTTTCGACTTTTCACCCATAAGGGAACGGCGATAACCATACTGACTAGATTTATCTTCACTTCTTTTTCTATAATATATAAAAGAGCCTTCACTTCCTTCTGCAATTCCGATATTTTCATATAAATCTTTAAGGTTATAACTTATTTCTCCATACTGCGCAGACACCTCTTGCAAATATGTATTGAGAACAAGGGTTTCAGCTATCCCTAGCTTGCTCAAATCTCCCTTGTATTCTTTCTGAATATAATATTCGATGATCTTATCTACAATGTCATCTGCTATCTTTGAAACATGATCAAAGCCTATTTTCTCAAACTGCATTTCAAAACTTTGAAAAATATTGCATCCAGCATCTACTAATATTTTTCTAAAGCCCAGTTTATATTTATTAAATGTTTCTATTAAGTCTGATAGATTAATAAAATTTTTTGTCGCTTTTATTACATTACCTGTTCTCAAAGATGCCCTCATACCAAACATTGCCAAGTCATCTGTATGTATTGAACATCCAAAAATACTCCGCACAGATCTATTAGTGTTCATTCCATCAAAAAATATTCTGTTCCCCTCTCTCAGCATACTCGCAAGCACATCATATATAATGATCCTCGTTTCAAATGATTGAATGAAACTCAGAACAAACTTCATCAAATTTGAATACTCTACTTGATAAAATTGATAATGATTACCTCCTTTGTAGGATAAGTGTATTTTATTACAGTATTTTTTCTCTTCATTGTATATAAGATCTTTTGAATCTTTCTGAGACACTATTATCGCTGTATTTAGTAGATCAGACATTGAATTTATTTCATGCTTTCCACCCCAAACTCCAGTAAGTTCCATGCACTTTAAGTATGTGTCAAATACAAATTCTTGAACTTGATTACGTTTTTTTATCTTATTAAGTTCAGTACAAATTTCCTTTACTGCATTTTCGTCAAAAAAATTGGGTTGGAGTTTACTAATATCAATATTATACTGCTTAATTTTTTCAGCACCGAATTCATGTTCAAACTCTTTTTTAAAGGTACCTCCTGTAAAATAACTTCCACTGTGACTCTCAAAAAGATCCATAATTTCAACCTTATTTTCAAATCTTCTTTGGCTGAAACATATTGCATCAGCAACCTCACAACGAAATGTCTTCGTTACTAATTGCTTCATTACACTATCTTCATAAATATTTGCATTACTTTGCATTAGCCTTTGAATTGAATGTACATCATGGTCGCTCGCAAATAATTCTTTAAACCTTTCATGGAAGGCGTAATCATCAAATTTTACGGGAGCTAAGTAAGCTAAAGCAACAGACCAAAATAAGCAGCTGCCATCTCCCGGTACATCAACTTCTTCATATGAAATAAGTGGTTGCAGTATCTTAGCGATATCTTTTCTGTTATTATCTTTAGCAATATCTATAGGAGTCTTTCCCTCTCCATCTAAAACATCAACTTGCGCTCCTATCTTTAGCAAAAATCTGACAATTGTTAACTCTCCCAGGCAAACAGCAATATGCAGCGGTGTATCACTGCATTGATTCACTCGAAAATTAACGTTTAGACTCGGATATACCTTAAAAAAACTTTTCAGCTTTTCAAGCTTTCTATCTTCTAGAATACTAGAATCCTCTATAATATTAGTAAACTCTCTTATTAATAGTGTCTCGCTCAAGATTGGCTCAAAATGGAAACCTCCTTTATTTATTATATGTATAGTATTTTTTTCATTATAATCTGTACTTACAGGTTTGGATGTTAACTCATCAATAAGATACCCTGACCATCCACATATATGAAGATCTTCAATAACATGCAGCTTAATATTATATTCATTACAAATCATACTTCCCTCAATTTCAGGCCTACCCCATATAGGAATCTGCAACGTACTTCCATACTTTAAATCAGTTAACAATAAAAACACGTCTTTATTGTCCCTCTGCATTTTTTCTATATCTTCAATACTGTATTCTATACCAATCAAATAAGTCTTCCATAATTCATCATCATTAATACCAGGCTCTGGGAGTATTACTGTAGAATCTTCACGGTTTCTAGCATCTGCTATAATCTTTTCTTTCATTTCTTGACTAATTAAAGCTTGCTTCCTACAAACTTCTCTCAAAGATTTCACAGTAAAGTTTGTTCCAGGATTTAATTGCTTAAGTCCCTGTGCAACTGCATCAAAGAAACAATCTCCTCCTCCAATTGCTTTTCCTATTGTAAAACCTTCTGGCAGCTTTAATATTTGCTGACTGCTAGATAGTAGTGTGTCTTCTTTTTGCATTCTTATTAACCTAGATTGATTATCTATTACTTGTTCCTTTGTATTTTCTTTACCTAACATAAAGCCCCCTATATTTTAATATTCATATTTTGATGATTTTGTCGTAAACCTCTTTTCTAAAGATTGGTTTCAACATTTGATTCTTATACAGCTGTACCAAAACAATTTGCTGTAGAAACCTTAAGTTAATTTCAAGTAACTTTGATTGCTGAGTAACAGTGTGCTTTTCTTTTGATTTCTTACTAAACTAGATATATTCTTAAAAAAGCCAGGATTGCTTTCTGAATGATGTACATAATACAATGCATCTGACTCAATACCCCATGTATTTATTATGTTAAACTCGACTATAGCTAAAGAAATCTAGCAGAACAAGAACTTTTTTCATGTTTTAATATTTTTTTAAAACTAAAGCCAGTGCTTGTAAAAACACGTCTATTCTTTTACTACAATGTACTTTTTCTATTTCTAAATACTAATTTAACAAAAACTAAAACAATTTCACATATCACTACAACCATTTCCAGCAACCAATACTGCTACCCGTGAGAAGACTTTTCTTTGGGATGGATTGGTTTACCAAGCGATACATACGAACTTTTCTTTATATCAATTTATTACTTTATTTTTCTGTTTTTTTTTAAATTCCCCTAATGAAATTAAATAGCTTACTGTAAAATTAGCTTCCTTTTAAGTTCTTGTTATTCACAGATTCTACAGCAACACTATTAAATGAATATGCGGGCATCTCACTATTTATATTAACAATGCTTTCCGTTCTATCAGCAAGACCTTCAAATTGCATTGACATGTCAGATGGTGGATTCTGACTACCTTGAAGCAATTGTATATTTGATGCATTTTCTTCAAATGTTGCACTTATATTTTCTAATTTTCTTTTTTTAGGCTCGTTTAAATGCGCAGATCTCCTCTGTTTTCTTTCATGCAAAAAATTCTTGAGTTTAAGTTTCACATTAACTTCTTCTTGCACTAAAGAACAATATTCAATAAGGTGGCAAGCAATATCTGGGCGGCCAATGACAATGGTAAGAGCATAAAATAAAGGACTCATACCACCTTCGTCCTGTATATTTATATCAGCCCCTTTTTCTACAATGTATTCAACAATACCTGAGTGACCATATATGACAGCATAGTGCAAAGGACTCACATCTTTTTTATCCTGTTCATTTACATTAGCCCCCTTTCCTACAATGTATTCAACAATACCTGAGTGACCATATATGACAGCATAGTGCAAAGGACTCATACCATCTTTGTCCTTTTCATTTACATTAGCTCCCTCTTCTACAAGATAGTTAATAACATTTGAATAACCACGTATAGCAGCAAAGTGCAAAAGACTCACACTACCTTTGTTCCATGGATCTACCCTAGTTCTTTGCGTTATAAGGTACTTAATATTATCTAAGTGATCACACACGGTAACATAACATTCAAACCTCATATTATTTTTATCATGTAGATTTACATTCATACTCATCACCTTTTTCTTTATAAGGTATTTAGCAATATTTAATCTAACACTTTCAGCAGCATGGCAAAAAGGACTTATATAATCTTTATTCTGTAGATTTACATTGGCACCTTTTTCTACAAGGTGGATAACAATATCTAAACGACCATTTTGAGTAGCAAAGTACAAAGGAGTTATACCATTTCTATCACATGAACTTACATTGGCACCTTTTTCTACAAGACATTTAACAATATCTATATTACCACTGATAACAGCATAGTGCAAAGGACTCATATCATTTTTATCATGTAGATTTATATCAGCTCCCCCTTCCTCTACAAGGTATTTAACAATATCTAACCGATTCTCCTCAATAGCAAAATGTAAAGGCCCTGCACTTTCATCCTGTAGATTTACATTGGCCCCTTTTTCTACAAGATATTTAACAATATCTATATTACCACTGATAACAGCATAGTGTAAAGGAGCACCACCCTCTCCACTCAACTTATCAACCTCCCAATATTTATTGTCAATAAAATGCTTAACTACTTCTAATTGACCAGATAGAGTAGCCCAGTGTAAAGGGCTAAGGTCGCGATTACCTCCATCCAAATCACTTCCTTTCTCTATAAAGCATTTAACTATCTTTAAGTGACCATGCATGGCAGCACAGTCTAAAGGAGTAAATTTCATTTTATCAACAGCATTAACAATTTTACTTAATTTATTTGAATCTACTTTCTTTAATATACGTTTAATAACTTTCTCATTACCATCTTTGGCTAGTAAATGTAAGATAGTACTTCCATCATAAAGAGAATCAATAAATTCATTAACTAACCTGTAATATTTACTTGCATGACTCCAAACAGATATAGCGTGATTTGCATTTGTAAGGCAAAATGATGTCATAATCTCTCTTAAAATTTCTTCTTCTGTTCCTGCTTGTTCTTTCTCTAATCTTATTGTTTTTTGTACTCCCATATGAACTCTTGCTATTGATTCCTCTAACTCAATCACTGAGAACTTATCAAGTAGATTAAGTGCATCCAAAACCTTTTGCTGATCGTTTTCTGATTTCTTATGAAGAAAAATTTCTGCTGTATCAATTTTATCAGGACTCAAGTAAGCCATAGAGGCTAAAATATCATGCGATTGTTGTCCAACATCTTTTTCTTCTTTTATTTTACCAAAGTTGATTTGCAAAGTCGTAAATAATTCTGGAGAGATATCTTGTTTCTTCAGACGATCAAGATTTGATTCTTTCATTACTTTACTATAGCATTCTAGGTATTGACTAATACTAATATTTTCTTCTTTAATGTATTTTGTTGCTTCTTTCAAAGCTAATGGAAAATAATTTAACACCTTTACTAAGTTTACCATCTCGTCAATCTGTAAGTGTGAGTTATCATCTATTCCTAAGGTTTTTTCAATAAACATCAAGGCTTCTGCTGAAGAAAATCCTTTATCCAAATTTATCTTTTCTATCTCTTCTTTCCAATCCTTATTGCGAGAAGTAATTAAGATGTAAGGCTGTTTTCCACCAAAAATGAAACCATAAGGCGGTAAAAATTTTTTAATCTCCTCATATTGATTGGCGTTGTCAAAAATAAAATAACTTTCCACATCTTGAAGTTTCTCATATACATTATCAACAATAGATTCAATTCTTTTCTTTTGAACATCATTGTAATCTACTTGCTCTCTACCTTCCATACCAGAATTTATTTTTTGTATACCTTGATAACCTTCTGTAGGAATTCCTAATTTTTTAGCTAAACTATAAAATGAATTTGAAAGAGTGCTACATGATTTGGCATTTATCCATATAACGTTACCTTTACTCTTTATATTATGTGCATAACTTTTAGCTAGTTCACTTTTTCCTACTCCATAGCCTCCATGAATTAAGACCATTCGTGGTATTTCTTCTTGTTTTTCAATGTCTAACTTCTCGTTTAACATCTTTAACATATTTCCTCTTTCTACAAAGAATTGTGGTAAATGGTCCAAATTAAAGAAAAACGGACGTACACTTTCCTCTTTTTTTGTTTGGAAATTCTTGATCTTTTCATACAGTTCTTCTATATCTTTTCTTTTCGTTGGATCGTTTCCATTAATCTCTTTTAATATATTATCAGCCAATTCTTTCTTTTTTTTCTCATTTAAAATATGCACATACTCTTCTTCTTTAGGTAAGTTAACAAGCCTATACTTTTTGTCTACCTCCCACCACTTTTCTAATTCCCATGTAAAAGGAAGTCTATATCCATATTTTTCAGCATTATCATGTTTCCTCAACTGATAATATTCAGTAGTATCATAATTTACTTTTTTTATTCCTACTCCTGTATATAATTCTGGGGTTATCCAAATTTTACCACTTTGCTTATCTTTCACTTTATATCCAGACTGAAATGCTTCTGACTTAAAAAGTTTCGCTGGTTTTTTTAAAACTTGCTTAGCAAATGTTCTCGCTTTTGATTCACCTAAAACAACACCTTTTGTTATAAGATCAACGGAAAGTTCTTCTTTATTATCTGAAATATAATTTATTACTCTAGATACAGCATCTATTGCTAATTTCTCAATCCCTCTCTCCCAAGAAAGGCTACTAACATCCATAATCCCAGTAAACTGCCCCTCAAATTTTTGAAAAATTTCCAAACTAGCATCTACTAAAATCTCTCTTGTGCTATCTCCTAAAGGCATAACTGTTGAAGAAACACTTTTTGCTCCTTTCTTATGCTCTTTTGCAGAAAGACAACCTATCATTTCAATTGCTTTATCAGGAATTATTCGCATACCTGGTGTAATAGCACTCTTTATAGTTGAATCAGCCAGACCTAATATTTTACCTGTTTTTTTTATTTTTGAACCTGGTTTTACTTCTTCAGAGTATTGAAATAGTTTTTTTTCGAATTCTTTAACAAAAGTCTTAACAAAAAAAGTTGCTCTTTTCACTATTTCATCATCTGTAAGACCTATATCCTCTACCGTTAACCTACAATCAACCAATGCACTATACCATGTACTACTGCTGCTTATAGATGAAGCTCTTGTTACTCTAGGACTATCTTGACTTCGTTCATGCTGAAGTTCTTCATCAGATAATCTGTCTTCATAATCAACTGTTGCTTCCATTATTGACTCATCAGGCAACACCTCTACACCAGGGCTAGATTCTTTATAATCTTCACAGTCCATTTGATTGTCTGTGACATCTTTCATTTCTGCTTCGAAATTTTGTCGAAAATAAACAGACTCACTGTCCAATTTTTTTTCACTAGCCATGGTTTTATAATAATAAAGTGACGTTTGCTGTACTGTCCCTCTTAAGATTGGTTGAAAATGAAGATCTCCTTGATTTACTATATGTATAGTGTCTTTTGTATAGTAAACTTTCTTACTAAGAATCTCGCTATTTAATATATCCTTTTGGTAACCTTCCCTATCAATAATGTGATGCATTATTACATTTTCTCCATCAGAATTAATAGCTGCTTCAATAAAATGCAACCTTACCTTATATACTATACAAATTATTCTTCCCTCAATCTCTGGTAGACCCCATATAGGTACATTTAATTTTAATCTATCTATTACTTTAGATCCTTTCTCAATATCATTTGCGGTAAACTCAATTCGTGAAATATAATAAGAAATACTTCTATATTCATTTTTTAAAGCTTTTTTAAGCCACGACGAGTCAATATCAAGTTGACTCTCTGCAAACAGCCTACAAATAAGTCTTAAAGATTTTACAGTAAAGCCCTTATGAGGTTTAAGCTGTTCAAGTCCCTGTGCAACTGCGTGAAAGAAACAATCTCCTCCTCCAATTGCTTCCCCTATTGTAAAACCTTCTGGCAAATCTAAATCAATCGTTACTTGTTGACTACTAGATGGTAGTGTATCTTTTTTTTGCTCTCTTATTAACTTAGATCGATTAACTGCTTGTTTAAAATAATTTACAGAATTCAATGTCTTTAACACAATACTCCCACATATTTATTACGTAAAATGCAACTTTATTATGAATAATAAAGATCTAACAAGGCAAGATTTTTTGCATGTTTTAGCATTTTATTATAGTTTGTATTTTTAAAACTAAACCAATACAGCCATTTCCAGAACCCAAAACCACTATTGTGAGAAGAGTTTGTTTTGGGATGGCATGGTCTACCAAACGATACATACGAACTTTTCTAGATAATAATTTCATTATACGCTGAAATCAGCTATATTGGCTCACTTTTACTAAACCTACGTACGAACTGTTTTGCCTAAGCTTATGAAAATAATTTAAACCTTCTATTTTTATAACCTTATTTCTATGCGGCTTGTTCTCGCAAATATACGACCTTTTTTGCAATTTTAGAAAGAGTCAATAATTCAAATTTTTGCAGCACTAAAATAGACGTTTCTTTAGTTACAACAAGGTCTATTTTTTCGTAAATAAAAATGTTTTATAATAATTAATTATTAGAATGAAAATATCATACTTGGCTCTCAAGAAATTTCCTGTTGTGCAGTGGTAAGGTTTGGAGAAAAAGATTGACTTGGCAACGATAATTTACTAGACTAAAGTTTATATTAAAATACAAAATGGGGTTGCGGGTATGGAATCTGGTTTGGATCACAATTACAATAAAATACTTGATATATTAAAAGGTGCTATTAAAGGCGACGATAATCAAGTTAAAGCAAGAAAACACCTTAGAGTAGAAAGATGGTTGAGGGCTTATATTCAATTAATTGAAGATTTTGATGAGGAAAAACTAATTTTTTTTTCTGATATATTCTCTGATAATTCTTGTTGGGATGGAATAAAATTAAAGAATAAAGCTGTTGGTGAAAGGCTAACTGAAGAAAAAAATAAAAATGGAAAAGAAAATCCGCTTGATCTTGCAGATAGATATTACTTGGCATGTAAATATTGTCTAGAAGATAAGATTCCTGGATTATTTGAACAAGTATTTATGAGATTTAAGAGAAGTGCCTTTGAAGAAGATGGATCTGATGATGATCTGAGAAGAGAATTATTGGAAAATATCGAAGAAACTAGCCCTATAGAAGCTTTCTGGTCTTTTCTTATTGATAAGCAGATTGGAAAACTAAACGAATATAAATCAGTTGAAGGTTTGCAAAAATCCATACAGATAAATTCTAATAAAAACTGGGAAGAAGGTATAGAGTTCTTCTATAATAAATTACACAATGATTCCAGTATTTCTAGTCAAGATAAAGATGATCTGTTAATTGAAGCAGCTTTATCTGCAGTAAAGGGTTACAAAGAAGTAGACACCATAGAGTTTTGCCTGTCTAAAATGGATGATGAGCAAAAGAAAAAATTACTAGATAGAGATTATAAGGAAAATACTTATTATGCAGTGTTGAATGTGCTAGTAGGTCAGTATTACTTTGATTCTTTTATGGAATTAATCCGATTGTGTAGTCAGATTGAATGTGAACGTTACACAACTTTTTTATCTTCATTATCAGATCAAGTACTGAAGAATCCAGATCTGTCTGAAGAAACAAAAAAATGTATGATGAATGTTTGGGAACGTATAATAAAATTAAAAACTCAAGACCGCGGGGAGCAATCTATTTCCTCTATTTTTGTAGACTATTCAGTTACATATACAATAGCAAATTTAATTGTGGATCCAAGTAGACAAGGGGTAAGTAAAGAAGAAATATTAGGGAAGATATTAAAGCACGTAAAAGAAATGAGTGGTGAAGAGATGATAAAGGTTAAAGATTCTGTATTAAGTAAAATTCAGTTATTTCATGGGGGTAAAAAATTGCAGTTAGGAGAACAAGTATTTTCTAAATTAGCTCAAGAAGCTTCTAAAGAATCAATTTTGCGTGAAGCTGGTGATACTTTGCCACAGTCAAGTCTCAGTACGACTGATACCCCATATAATATAAAATCTTTAAGCCATAGCAAATAGGAGTAATATGCCAAGTAATGTCAAGCCGCTTGAGTTGGTACAGCTTCTGTTAATGAGAAATAAATCAAAAGACGAGTTCCTAGATTTTCAAAAAAGGTTCCAATCGTTTATCAATCAATCTCCTTCTTTTTTGCATTCAGTTGGAAAGCCAGGCTTTTTCCCTAGTTTCTTTTTTGGTATGTTTGCTACTGTATTAGACACAGAACTTGCTACTAAAATTGGTATTAAAAAACTTCATTTTCGTTTTGATGATAATAGAACTTTAAAAATAGCTATATTAACTAATGAGGGACTTAAGTGTATAACGATGTCTGATCAAGTTGATGGTAACATGCATCTAAAGTTCTCTCAAGGAGAGTTAGAAAAAATAGCACAGAAATGGAAAATGGGAGCAGAGTTTGATAAACTAGAAAAAGAAGAGCATGAAATAACAATTACAGGAAAAGAAGTAAAGTACGGAAAGGTTGATCCAGCTTTTAGTAAAAAGACTGATTATTCACAAAAAGGTTTTACAGAAATAGAAAAAGATCGTGACCAACAAGACCTAGAGAGCTTAATTTCAAAATTGAGTAATCAAGATTTCGAAGAAGTAAAAAAGAACGCTAGAAGAATGTTTAATTATATTACAAATGTCTATAAGAAATATGAAAAAGAAACTCTATTTAGCGGTAAAGAATCAAGTCATCATGGGTTTTTAGCTGGGTTTTTGATAAATTTTAAGTATCGTTTTCACCTAAAACTTTATCTCGAATTATTTGCTGGAAAAGGTTACGCAGACATTATTTTACTTGTGCGCGGTTCTGATAAGTCGCTAAGCTCTATTCCTATTATTATTGAGCTTAAAGCAGGTACTGGTGAGATAAGTACAGTGATAAAAGCATTGAAGCAAGCACAAGATTATGTTAAGGGCTCTTTTTCTAACTCTATAAGAATGATTACTATAGCTAATGAAGCTATTTGTGTAGGATTAAATTTTGACATGGTTCATCACGAAAATGTTAAAATTGATGTAGAAAATTTTCTTAGTCGAGAAGGTAATTCTGTAATAGAAAAGTTACTTGGCACTGAAGCAGCGAATGCTGAGGTGATAAGAACACAGCTAGAGTATCTTTACTATGGAATTGTTTGGAGCAATGGTGGAAGTGATAATATTAATTATGTCAGCAGAATGATCTTAGGTCAGCTAGTACTTATTTCTAATATTATTAAGCGTGAAAAGTTAGGTAAACATATTTTTATTTATGATCAAAATGATAAAATGGTTACTGGATCACAGAAACGCCCAGAAGCAGCAAAAGAAAGTATTGAGGATTGTGTTACAACTATAGTGCTAACTTTAGGTAAGAAGGTGCTTATACTCAACATAAATGAAAAAAATGAATTTGCATTGAGAGTGCCAGATAATAAAGGAATTCCTATTGAAAATATTAGGAGAATTCAAAACGTCAATGACATAAAGATACAAGAAATAACCTGTAACTTATACAGTACGCCTAGTAATAAGAATCCATTTGATCAGTACTGTAATAAGAATAAGGGAATTACAGTAAATACGTATGACTCATTGGACAAATACAAAAGAGGTAAAGAAATTTTACAAGGTAATTTTACTCGAATTGTGGAAAATAAAAAATTTAAAGCAGCTTTGAGCAAAGCTATAGAATCTGGTAAATATGATGATTACAAAAAACTATTTGAAGAAATTTCTCATATACTACATCCTTTCAAATCATTAATAAGCAATGAGGCTACATTTCAAGCTGTATTGCATGGTTTATTTAGTAGCTACGGAGAAGATAATATAAAAGTTATTACTGAATTTCAAATAGGTGGTGGAGAGAAGTTGGATGTTATTTTGGTTATAAATGCTACTGATCAAAAAAAAGAATACCCCCCAGTTGGAATAGAGCTAAAATTTGCTAAGAAAGGAGAATTGGATAAAAAAGAAAAAGATGCTAAGGACCAGTTGAAAAGATATAAAGAAGGTGAAGCGTATAAGGTAATTACTGATGCTGGCAAAGTGAAACTGATATATGCTGTTTTTAATAAAGGTGCAACAGATGAAGGTTCCCTTATAAAAATTGGTAATGAGTTTGTAGAGGTAGATGTAAGACATAGCTCTGTGGTTGCTTTTGGTCAACAGCCAGGTAGTCTCCAACAACCTTATGTTAAACAAGCAGGTCTATCTCGAGCAGTTAATCAGTGATCTAGTCTTAAGAAATAGTCATCTTAAGTAGGTTATGCTGTCGGGAAGTTTTGTGACAAAGTTATAGAAGGAAAACAAAATGATCCTGATACGAGTACATGGAGTGCTGTTAAAAGTTCGTTTTCCGATACATTTATTACTAAGCATAATATGAATTACATTTATAGTAATCAATCTCCAGTGAATTCCTTAGATAGCTAAGAGCTAAAAGTATGTATTGTGTAAATAGTTACCAAGGCTGGAAGGTTTTGAACTTTTTTTCACAACACTGATGTTCTTGCTAAAATATTTTTGAAAAAGTTAGTTGACTTATAAATAATTCTCTACTAATACTGGCATGTGTTTGTTTATTCTGCTGAAGTGGCTCCGCAGGTTACTGTATAAGCTTCAGCAGTTTCCGTGCTCCTTTAAAGCATCATGCTCTTATAGTAGTGATATCAAGTATAGGTCTTAACCATGTTGATTTATAGTAAAATTAGCTCAAATTTGGAGTCATAAGCAACTTTTAACCTCTCTATATACTCCATTGTTACTCACCATAAAAACTTAACAAAAGCTTAACGACGTGAGCAGTAAAAAGATTATGGTTATTGACTTAATGTTACATATCGCATACAATATATCATATATCTTAGCTTAAGGGGTAAGTATGAGTGAGTCTACTGGGATGGTAAAATCTATCATCAATCTACTAAAGCCAAAATCCAAATCAGAACTATATGATTTCGAATATGAGTCCATTATAGAACATCTATCATCTAAAGAGCATTTATTAAATGAGCTGATGAATGATATGTGGTACTCAGGAGACTTACCATCAGTCAGAAACTATAATGAACCATTATCTTTGATAGATAGCAAACTTGGATTAAGTGAACAAATTTGTGTTTGGTTTGCTCTGGACCATGATCTTACGCCAAGTCAAAAAATTTTAAACAAAAAGTTACTTAGTGCTCTAAAATGTTTAGCTTCTAACTGTGGTTCATTTGATAATACTGAGCCCCTTGAAGAATTTTTACATGATAATAAAAACAATAAAGATTTAAAAGTGATTCTTAACCTAAGAAGAGGAGAATCTCAATCAACAGTATTGCATGCGATTGCAGGAGCAAATATTGGTGGATTTCGTCGCATAGGAAATCAGGCTATAGATTTACTCTTAGAAGCAGGCGCAGATCCTAACATACAAGATAATAAAGGAAAAACACCATTATGCCTTGCTGCTGCCAAAGGTCATTACGATAATACAAACTCTCTCCTCTCAAAAGGAGCTAACCCTAATATAACAAGTAGAAAGGGTAAAACTCCACAACAAATAGCAACTAATAAACTCTGCTATAATATAGAAGAATTATTTTTAACTGATAAACAGAAAAAGATGAATAAGGAATTGTATGACTTACTTGCACTAGATTCAGACTGCACTAAAAATTTAAAGGAGTTTTTAAGTAAGCATAAAAGAGACTCAGACCTAAAAGTGGTGCTAAATATTCGGCACGGAATGGGTGAGTCAAAAGTGTTCTCATATGTTGAACGTTTTGCTTGGGACAATGAAGATCTTGCTCAAGAGTTAAGAAAAATATTTCTAGAAGCAGGAGCATTAGATTATGATAAAAATATTATTTATCGTCAGCAAAAGAAAGGACAGGTCAGCAAATTACTCGTTAATTTAACCTCAAATCAAAAGGAGAAGTTAAATAAGTTTTCTGATAAGATGTTTCAAGCTCAAAATATGGCTGAACTTGAAGAGATTGTAAACGATGCTATAAAGTCTGGTGTACGATTAAACTATTCTCTTTCACAAGATTTCTTTTCAGGTAATGAATACACTTTTACCGATTATGTGATGAAAAAAATCAGTGAGTTGGAAAAAAATCCTAAAGTTGCTAGTAATATAATATGTCAATTAGTATCAAAAGGGGCAGTGTTTGGTAATACAGTTGATGCTAACACACTGACACCAGAATTTAAAGAGCATAAAACTAACCTAAAAAAAGCTTATATAGATTATGTTAGCAATTCTCATAAGTTTATTGAAATCGCAAAAAATGCAACCAATAGCGAGCTAAAAGATGTAAGAGTAGACAACTCCGTTTTTTACTTAGAATATTCTAAAGATAGTAAAATAGACATTATAAAGATAACAGATGGGGTAAGGGATTTAGGTCTCACAGATGGGGATGTAAAGTGTGGAAGAAATATAGTAAGGATTGGTAATAGTGAAGTAGAAATTAAAACTGAAGATGGCATAAGGAATTATACAGATCTTACAGAAGGCAGCAGTATAGTATTAACTTTCTATACTAGTTTGGGAGAATTGGAAGTTAGATTATATCCTGATGAGAACAATAAAAAATTGATAAGAGTAGAAGTGAGCGATGAAGATCTATTTGAAGAAATAGCAAGTCATGAAGAAATAGGGCAAAATTGCTTATTGGGAGGTTTATCGGTTATTGAAGCTATAGATCAAGGTGTTTTTGCTAGATCTGGTGGATTAATGCATCCTGAAGTAATAAGCGAGTCTAACAACAAATGGACAGAACGTGAAGAGTTAAGAAGAGTTTCTGACTCTAGGGGAGAAATTGCTAGGTAAATTATGCAGCTAACCACTTTTGCATCTAGAGTGATTATGCTTTAGTATATAATCAAGTTCTGTAACACTGTTCTAACCCCAACTATGAATTAGATTGTAGGTAAATTATTGAAAATCACTACTTTTTTAGTTAAGTTTGATCAAATTTAAAAGTAGCGTATGCATCATGCAGCTAATACCAACACTCATTGTTGGGAACGCAAATGATAAATTTGTTTAACTTCTCAATTATAGGCAAAAACAGCTCTTTTTCATGTGTTTCATAACTAACGGAAATTGGTATTAGAAAAATTATACTTGCATTAGCTTTTATTCATGCTAATTATGTACATAATATATCTATAGATTGAGGGATTATGATATTAGAATATATTTTAGGAACTAAGCAAGTTCATGCAAATGGTGGATTAGCTACTGAAGAACAGCACATGGAACGTTTTGGTCAGCAAACTCTGGAGCCTAGTCCATCATTGTTAGATCAAGAACAAACTGATGACTGGCATGAGTCCGTTGTTGAAGACAACAATACTGTTGTTGAAAGTTCTTTTATTCCAGAGAACTCAATTTTAATGAATTTAGCAAATCTGTTAACTGAAAGCGAAAAAGTTTCGATTGATGAATTTCATGACAAGATGGAAAGTATAATGAAAGAGTTTCATGAAAATAGATACGAAAGTTCTGCAAAGGTCACTCTAGAAAAGATGGAACGTTTAATAGATGAACATTTGAAAAGAAAAATAAAGCTAAATTTACGCTGTGATCACTATGAACGTAGTGTGTCGAATTTTATATTTAAAAAAATAATTGACATTGCTAATGCTAGCAGTGTTATGCGTATAACTCCTACTACTATATCACGTTATAAGGACAATGGGGAAGAGGCAATAGATGAGTGGGAAGAGGCTTTAGAACCTTTATTCAATATTGTCAATAAGCTACTATTAGCAGGTGCAAAAATAGAGTCTGATTTTTACAATGATAGAATGATAGGTGAAACTATGTGGGGAAGTGATGAGCCTATTTTTACAGAGTGTAAAAAAATTAAGGACAAACTGAAAAGTATCGCATATGAAGGTTTAATAAATAAGAATGAACAAGTTCAAGATGATGATCTGCAAGTAGAAGTAGATAACAATCTTGTTCTTTTTAGGTGGCCAAAAAACAGTATTGTTGAAGTTGGAAAGGTTATGAATAGTAAGGTGAATGAAAACTTTAGTATAGAAAGTAGCATCCTACAGATTGGAGAGAGTATAGTAAGAGTTGAAAATATAGGAGGAAAAAGAAATTATACAGATGTCTTAGGAGATAGCATTGAAATGTCCTTTACCACTGAAGTAGGCGAGATTAGTATTCATCTGTATCCTAGTGATAGTAATATAATAAAAGTAAAGCTTGATGGAGAGAACCAGGAGAAGTTTAACAAATTAAAAGATAAATCAAGTCTAGGAGAAAGCTGCTTTTTAGGAGGAAAAAGTGTTCTACAAGCTGTTAACGATAAAGGTTTTGAAAGAAACGGTAGAATACTTATAGAGTCAGCTGAAACTATTAAACAATCAAATTTTGTAGTGAAAGAATCAGGTGTCCCATCTACTCTTATGAGGCCAATCGATAGTTTAGACCAGCTGCAAAAGGTGGGAGCTTCGAAAGAAATAGTAGTGTGTTAATGAAGTCAACTAAAATTAGTAAACAAAAGAAAGGTCTTGGAGGGTAAAAAAATTGATGTATCTTCAAAGTAAGATTTTCTTAGGTATAAACTATACTCTCAAGGTGAGAAGAAATAGTAGGGGGATAAGTGTTGACTTAATAATTTAGAGATTCTTCTAAAGAAATTATTTTTCTCTCTTGATGTTTATTCTTTTATAGGTATAGCCTTTTGTGTTTGATTGAATTGACTTTTGTGATACCTACAGAATTTCCTTTATCACCCCAACTATGGATTAAATAAAGAGATAAAAGTGCAGCTAAGAAGAGGAAAACAGGGTAAGCTCAAGTATTTTATCAATAATTAAGAGGTTACCCATGAAGAAAGATATTACAGAACTTTACTGTTGCGTCGAGGATTTTTGTCGCACAGTCGATGATAATTTTGCTAATATGCTCCTATCAAAAGGAAGAAAACCCACTAGAATAACGGACTTCGGAAATTCTCACCATAATTCTATTATATCATCAATCCCCTTGCAAAAGTTTCAAAGCTTTTTACCTACTTTATCTGCCACTTTATAAATCTGAGTTTTCTAAATTGCCAACATATGACCGATTTATCGCTCTTAAATCACGGGTTTTATGGATTACTTTTGCAATGGTTCTGCAAACAAGCAAAAATGACAGGTATTGCCTACATAGACACTTCTACAATCGCTGTTTGCCACAAAAAAAGAATCTCCAAGAACAAAGTTTTTGATGGTTTGGCAGAAATTAGTAAGAGCACATATGGTTGGTTTTTTGGCTTTAAATTGCACTTGGTAATTAATGAAATTGGAATCACTTACTCTAACCAAAGGTAACGTTGATGACAGAAAACCTGTGCCAACTCTCACTAAAAGACTGACCGGACTTTTGTTTGGAGATAAGGGCTATATAAAGAAAGAGCTCTTTGAGAAACTCTTTGATAGAGGCCTAAAACTCGTCACTAAAGTAAAAAAAGGTATGAAAAACGTACTCATTTCACTTAAAGAGAAGATTTTACTAAGGAAAAGATCGATTGTTGAGACTGTTTTCGACTCCTTGAAAAACAAATTTGAGATTGAGCACACAAGACACAGATCGCCAACAAATTTCCTAATTCATGTTTTTTCTGTTCTGATTTCCTATTCCATGCAGTCGAAAAAGCCCTCTATTTCTATGCCTTTCTTTGCTGGCTAATCCATAGTTGGGGTTTTATCAGACCCACCACATGATTCAGCGGGAGAAGGGCTATCAGGTTCTTACGCAATAACTTTGGAGTTCTGGAATCGTTTCATATGTATGTTTAAGATTATCACTATTTTTATTACATAGTTAAGTATCAGTTCCTGTAAAACTAGTTTACCTTAATTCTTTGTTTTAAAGTATTGGTTTTCTGGCACATAGTCTTTTCCATTGCCTATTGCTTTTGTAAATTGAGATTCTAAGCCGTAAAACTTCTCCAATTGGTCACTCCATAACATTGGTACTTCTCTTAAATAAGCTAGCTTCAAATCTCTTGGCTGTCTCCCATTTACTATGTCTTCCTTTATTTTTGGAGCTAAATAATTTAATCTCAAAATTTGCTGTATACGTCTTGTACATATATTAATTTTGGCACTCATCTCTTTAACACTTCTATACTTTCCCTCTTCTAGCTGACGTTTCCATAGGTGAGCTCTCACCACTGCTTTCAGTAGTGCATTATTTGTTTTCCCTTCTGGCTCTACTACTGTGCATTTATTTCCTTTCTTTTTTATTGGTATAAATGTTTCCTCTGACTCAGAATGTACCTCTATTCCATCTTCTCTTATCATTACTCCCTTTATTAACTTTTTCACTACTTCTTTCTGCTTTCCAAAACTTAAATTTTCCCATTTTTCTTCGGTCTTTTCTCTCCAATTTTCATATATCTGCTCCGCTTTCCTCATCACTTCTTTTTCTACTTCTCCTGCTATTACATTTCGGTTTTCTGATTCACAACCTTTTCCCCTTAAATGATTGTTGCATACGTAATATCGATATCTCTTATTCTCCTTTTTTGCATATGTCAGTGTCATATTCACATCACAGCTCTTGCACTTAATTATTCCCCTAAGCAGTGCTTCCTCATATTTTGCTTTTCTATATGGTTGATTCCTTATCAATTCCTGCGCTTTTTGCCACTTTTCTTCTTCTATTATTGCTTCATGCTTTCCCTCATACTCTTTTTCATAATGTTTGATTTTTCCCATATATATTGGATTTGTTATTATTCTCCTTACCGTCGCTTTTTTAAAGATATCTGATTTTGTCCGGTATCCTTGACTATTTAACTCCCTTGCCAATTCTGCCATTGATTTTAGCTCCAAATATCTTTCAAATATGTGCCCTACTATTTTTGCTTCTTTTTCATTTATTATTAATTCTTTATCTTTTACATCATACCCAAGCGGTAAAGTTCCACCCATCCATAATCCCTGCTCTTTTGATGTTGCTATTTTATTTTTTACCCTTTCTACAATCATCTCTCTTTCTAGCTGTGCTGCTCCTGATAACACTGTTTGTACAAACTTTCCCATTGGCGTATTATTATCAAATATCTGCGTTACTGCTACAAAATTTACTCGGTGCCTTCTAAAAAATGATGTTACTTCAATGCTGTCTTTTGTCTCCCTTGATAGCCTATCCAGAGTATACACTACCACACAATCTACTTCTCCTCCTTTAACATCTTCAAATAATTCCTTTATTGCTGGTCTTTCTAAATTCTTTCCTGAGAAACCTCCATCATCGTACCTTTTGGCCAATACTACCCAACCCTCTCTGCTCTTTATGTACTTTTCACATGCTACTCGCTGCGCATCTAAACTGTTAAACTTTTGTTCTAGACCGTCTTCATTTGACTTTCTCGTATATATCGTGCATCTTACTTCTTTTAGCATTTTCAACTTCCATTTTTATCACGCATTCCAAATAATAAAGGTCCGTTGTAACTCATTCCCATTATTTTTCCGGCTACTGCTGACAATGATGTGAAAAATTCTTCTCGGTAGATTAAACCCTTGTCTGTTACCATTACCGCATGTGTTTCTTCCCCTCTCTCTAATATTAGCTCTGTTCCTGCTACTGGCAATTTGTCACTACTTATTCTTTTTCCCTTCTCTAGTCGATCTGCCAGATACTCTAGTCTTTTTGACCCTTTTCTTGACATTTTTCCATATGCTTCCTCCTGCATTCTATATGATAGTCTTGGTATCAGATATTTCTTTGAATGTTTAGGTGCCTCTTCCCCATATACCTTCTTCCATATTTTTCTCAGTTCTGATAACGATTTTCTCTCTAATAACAACACTTCCTTTTCTACCATTTTCTTCCTTTTCTCAATCAACTTCCATAACCTTCTACTAATTCTCTCATGATCTCTTCGCTATTTCCCATATATGCCAAATCTATCGGTGTATATCCTTTATCATCTTTCTCATTTACATCTCCCCTGGCTTCTAATATTGCTCTTACGTTCTTTATCTCCCTCATAAATACTGCTCCGTGTAGTGGCGTCCTTCCTATATAATTTCTAGTATTTACATCTGATCCTGCTTTTATTAGCTCCCTTACCGTTTTTTCACAGCTCATCATGCTTGCACAATGTAATGCCGTATATCCTCCATCATTTTTAGCATTTACTTCTCCTCCTCCTTTTATCAGTGCCTTAATATTTTCTACCTTTCCCAGAAATGCTGCTAGGTGTAACGGTGTATCTCCGCTATTATTTTCTATATTTATTTCTGCTCCCCTTTCTATCAGTAACTTGACTACTTTTTCATCAGAGAATTGTGCTGCTAGATGCAATACTGTATTACCACCTTCGTCTTTTTCATTTATTACATAAAATGAATTCTTCTTTAATTTTTCCAATCTCTTATTTAAATTGAACATCTTAGTTACCCCACCCATTTACCACCTTAAGTCTGTCTCATTAATCATTTCATTCACTTGGCTTATTATCTTGCTTGCTAAATTTTGACATTCCTCCTTTATTAGTGATTTGTCTCTTTTCCTTATTTCTCCTATCTCTATTATTTTTAGCTCCGGCATGTAGCTTCCATTCAACATGTCTGCTATTTCTCCCACTAGCCCCTCTATTCCATAGCAGGTCAGTTCTCTACTTTTTGTTATTCCTCCTTTTTCTCTCAAAAATTTACTCGCCTTTTCACTCTCTTTGCTATCACATAGACGATACTTTTCACTTTCCCATATGTAATACATTGGCGTTGCTCCGTACTTATTCAGTTGATTAACTTCAGCTCCAGCCTTTACCAGCTCTTTTATTATTTCAACTCCTGCTCCTCCTATTTTGCACGCAGAGTGCAGTGGCGTACATCCAGTGACATATTGAGTGGCATTTACTTCTGCTCCCGACCTTAGCAGCACTTTTACATTTTCTAAGCTTTTCGCAAATACTGCACAGTGTAGAGGTGTATAACCACTTTTATCTCTTGCATTTACCTCTGCCCCTTTTTTTATTAATAACCTCACTGTTGTGTAATCGAAGATTTCTACTGCTTGGTGCAATATCGTCTCTCCTTCTTCATTTCTTTTATTAATATCGTTACTTGATACTTCTTTAAAAAACTTACTAAAAGATTCTTTCTTTACCTTACTAAAACTCATTGCATACCTCACAAAATTAGCTTTTTCAGCGCCAGACAAATTTCTTATATTTACCTGCTGCTATTCAAGTCATGTCCGTTTTAGCATAAGAAAGCAAGTCCTTTCTTTTTATTTCATATACTTTAACCTATTACTAATATAATATGTGAGAATCTCAATATAAATACTTAACTTATTATAGATATTACTTGACTCTTTTTCCAACTTCTGTACAAATGTCGATGTTCGTGCCATTTCAGTACTCCTGGGTAAAATACTAAAATGTGCTTTTCTAACTCGTGTATTGAGTCTTTTTGCTCTAAATCGTTTTTATAGTAAACATTGTGTTCTGCTAAACCGTATCTTGTAATCTTCTGATCGGTATAATTTTCTACTTTGTAGTTGTGAGTAATACTGAATCTTTCTAAAATTGGCTTGTGTTTTAAACTCCAATGTTGCCCTGAAAGTTTATCGTTTCCCAATACAAATTTATTTCCTTCTTCTTCTATGCTATCAACCGGAAAGCACGCATTTGTTTCTCCTAAGTTCCAACTGTCCGATAATATAACTTGCGCTTTCGCAAACTTTATTTCTGGTAATAAGCTCTGTGGTAGTGGATATAGTGCTTTTAAATTGTACCACTGATGATTTCTTTCATAAATGCCTTTATAATCCCTTGTGTGAGGTTCTGTTTCCCCAAGTACTGCTACATCTAAGCGATATATGTCATTACTAAATGCTTGCTCATAATGGTTACGTAGATAACTCTCTATAACCTTAATTGATGTACCACTAAACCAAAAAAAATTTACTCTTCCAAACGATAATACTGGTCCATCTTTTTCAATTTTTATCCCTGAGTAATCCGATAACAAATTTCCAAAAAAGCTTTCATCTAATATAAACCTATCAACGTTATAGTGATCATTGAAAATCCTCATTAGCCGCGATCTTGCTGGTAACGATAGTTTTGCAAGTTCTACTACTGCATCTACAAAAAAGTCATTTGGAACATCTTTTATTCCTATCTGTAATTCAAAAAAGTGCTTGCCAGATGGCTCCTCAATAATTGTAATATCTTCTATATTCGCCCACTTTAGTGCTATTTTGAGTGATGCTGGAGTTCCTCTCAGTCTTTGAAATTTTACTCCTTCTACTACGGCTTTTCTTTTATCCTTTATCCAACGTAGAATTTCCCCCAATTCATATTCCTCAATCAACCACGGCAGTATTTCATCTTTAAGACTAAATTTAAATTCCCTGATGCAACTTGGATTAACTTTGTAGTCGATTGCTTCTACTAGCACTTTTTCTTGCTTTGTTGCGTTTGGCGGTAATAAACTTTTCATTTGCTTTTTCTTGCTCTAACTCTTTTGCTTATATGATACATAAGTAAACAAGAGATAGTTCTGACCTTGGTACGGAAATTTCCTCATTAAAAGTGTATCTGTTACTAAATTTGCTTAACGTAAAAACTGCTTGCCGTTACATTAGACATACTACTTCCAGGCTCATTGAGAGATACTCTGTTTTTTTTATTATCTTCTATTCTATGATTTCTACCACCGAGAGATACAATACCTTTGTTGGCAATGCAAATTATCATATCACCATCAGATTTTGTGAATATCTCTTTCTCCTCGCTTCTAGTATAGTTATGGCTATCATGCAACGCTTTTGCAATACTGTAAATGAGCTTCATATCACCATATGATACTTTTTCAATGCCAGCTCGTGTCAATGCTTTTAGGTCTGAACATATCCTGCTTGCAATTTGGTTAATAATAGCTTTTCTGCCATGCAACCCTCTTTGAATTTCCACAATATCAATCTCAATAATAGCTGTTCTGTCTTCCTTACTAAGCTTGATGTTGGGATGTTCTCTTTGCAGATCGTCAATTTCTTTCTGCTTCAGTTTACTTGAAAAGCACCTGGGTATTGAAAACGCAACAAATCCAGATCCAACTTTCAAGATCTTCATGCCCAACTCTGCACTGCTTCTTAACATTTCTGAGTGTAAACAAACCCTTGGATGGCCATCCACCACTTCTTTTAATGCAACTCTTGCATCTCTTTTAACCTTATCTGATGAATTACACCAATTACATGGATTAAACACATAAACTATTGCATGTAATGGCAAAAGTAGTGCTCTGCCTACAGCCCCGCAAAAGTTTGCATTTGATTGTTGTTCCTGTGCCATTAAAATACCCCCTAATGTTACCTATTTAAGTTTTGTATCCTCCACACATACAATATAATCTGAGGTAATATCGTGTCAATTGATTTACTGCTAATGTAATATATTCAAAAATATTATGAACTTCTTAAAAGTGCTTGCTAGTAAAAGAATACGTTTCAAATCCTATATTTCCTCTAATTTAACATGACTAAGAACTGCACACTCATTACCTAGCACCATAACATTCTCTCTTGGCTCGATTAATTCTACGTTTTCTACACCCTCTACAAATAAATTTGCTATTATCCAAGATTTTGTAACATTCCATCCCAATCTTTTGCTTGCTTCAAACTTCTTGATGAACTGCTTCTTGATTTCCTCCTTTGATATCACAGGACTTATGCTCATTCTGCTGTGAATATCTATTTCCGTAATATTGCAACCAACTACTGTTACTGTATCTGTTAAAACCCTTATATCATCTCTAGTAACCTGCTTTTTTACAATTTCTAGTAGCTCTTCTGACAATATGCCAGTTTGTGTTGATAAGATTGAAATTTGTACTTTTCCTGGTATAGGTGATTCTACTAGTGCATCTTTTACTCTACTATCTGCTGACAGTGCATGATATTTATAATATTCCTTACTTCCTCCTGTTGACCAACCTGCTATTTTTGCTTTTACCCTCTTTCTAAATCTTTCATCCTCTTCTTCTTTTTCTCTCTCTACTCCATAAAATTCAGCCAAATTATCAAGATCTTCTCCCTTTGCAAATTTCAGTAAATTACTCTTTACTGCTTCGTTCATCCTTTGTCTGAGCAAAAGTTCTCGCCATGCTGCTACCTCCAGAATCTTTATCGCTGGATCACTTTCCACCAATCCTGTAAAGCTTGCATCCCGACTCACTAACTCTTCTTTCATTCTGAAAAATATTTCCTCAAAGTTCAGTGGTTCGATAATATTTGGCTGCTGCATTTTTAAACAACTACTCCATTAATATTTATGAACTTACCTTCTGAAAGATAGACACCTTCTAAATTCAATGTTACTCTCCCTTCTTTTACTTCTGTTATCTTCACTTTCTCTAATTTAAACCTTCTCTCCCATTTTTCCAAAGCTTCTGCAGTTGCTGCATATATCTCAAGTGTTAAATCTCTATTTATTGGCTTATCCACCAATTCAAATAATCTTGACCCATAATCTCTCCTCATTATTCTACTGTTAATAGGAGTGGTCAGTATATCAATTATCGATTGCTTTAAGTGCTCTATTCCCTCTAATTCTTTCCCTGTTTTAGCATCCATTCCTTTCATATATTTTTCATGGATTTGACTTAATACTTGCATGTTTTTCACGTGCTATAGAAATAGCCTTTCTCAACTTCTTTTCAAGAATTTCTTTAGAAGGAAGCTGTGTTAAATACTGTGCAACATGAATATTAGAGCCTTCGAGTTCAAGATATTCTATATCCTCTTGATCCTTATCAGCACATAAAATAATCCCTAACGGTTTTTCTTCACCTGCTTTTCGTTCATTTTTATCTAACCAATTTAAATACCATTCCATCTGTCCTTTATAGGCTGGTTCAAAGCGACCTATTTTTAGTTCTATTGCTATAAGGCGTTTTAATCCTCTGTGAAAAAATAGCAGGTCCAAATACCTGTCAGTTGTTTTAGTACTCATCCTTTTTTGACGTGTTACAAAACAAAAATCATTTCCAAACTCTTGTAAAAATTTTGTCAATTCATCCAAGATTGTATTTTCTAGATCAGTCTCACTATAACTTGATGGCAATTCCATGAAGCTAAGGAAGTATGGGTCATGAAAAATGAATTCTGGTGCTAACATATTTTCTTCACGTAAATTTTTTATACTCCTTCTTATGAAATCTTCAGGTTTTTTTGCTAGTGCTGTACGTTCATACAACATAGTATCGATTTTACTACGTAGTGCCCTAACACTCCACCTTTCAATACGACACATTTCTATATAATAATTACGCTTCAGCTCATCAGAAATTGCAATAATTTCTACAAAATGTGACCAACTCAATTGTTGTGACAGTGTCGCGACAATCTCTTGATCAGGAAAGAATTTAGAAAATTGTACCATACGAAATAATGACGCTCTATCAAATCCACGTCCATATTTAATCTGAAGTTCTTTTGCAAGTTGAGAGATGATTTGCTTCCCATAATCTGCACGTTTGTGCTTTAGGATATCTTGATCAATTCTGGAGCCAATTTCCCAGTTTAACAATACTAGAGTAGAGTTGAATTGAACAGAAAGATAATTCTTTGCTCTATCTATTAAATCACTAATGTCTCCTAATAGGCTAGTAGTTATACCCATGTTCATAACCTTACTTTTGGTAAGTATAACAGATGGTTTATTTTTATCCTGAAAAAACATTATTACTTCCACTTATTACCTTGAAACCACAAGATACTGAATCCCCAACTCTTCCCACTCCAAACCCATTTGCAAACACTGTTTTTGATCCTTCAGTTAATACTCTACCTTCTGTAAAATTATCTCCTTTCCGGCAAACTGGCTTACCATTTACAAAAACATTGTTACTGCCACTAACGCAAAAATGTAGTGTTGCTTCTGCACAATAATCTCCTACTCGCACAACCGATTTATTCATCAATTAAGGTGTGTGATTCATATAGGTTATTACAATAAAAATGTAAGATCAAATAGAAATTTGTACTTGTGATAGTTTATATACC
>DWPF01000002.1:0-32369 GCA_018251575.1 Cecropterus bathyllus | reverse complement strand
CGGATTCGTTATCACTGCTCCCGAGTGGCCGTCTTAATTGGTGGTTTTATTGCTCAAATCGCCACTATAAACGCGCTCAGCTGGTCACAGGTTCGGTTTCTCGTGGCGACGTATCGTAACAACTTAGACGCTTAGCTATATCTGCCACCTGTCCTCCACACCTGTCTCTAATAAATAAAGTACCAAAAGTTTAAAAGAAATCGTTTGATAAGACCGTCTAAGTATGCAACTCGTTTATGTGCACCTGTAGGTGGATGTGAGTAAATATGTAACTTATACATTCGTCGCATTGGTTCATAAAGTCAGTGAATGTAAACATTTTCTTTATATGTTCGTAACGCAACGCATATGGAATGACAGGAAAATTGCCGAAATTTCGTGGACAATCTTTAGAAAGTATAGCAGTTCTCAGTGATCATGTTATTAGCTGTAATAGTCGATTCTGTCCAAAACGAGTCATTTGGCGTTCAGTCGCAGTTATTTTCACAACAGCACAATAATAATTAATCGTCATATGTCATGTTAGTCGCAATAAGCATTTAAGTATGTGAAACCATTTAACCCTGTTATAATTTCGTCCATTGTCCGAGGGGTTTTGTTCTATGAGAACCGCCTCAATTATGTGCGAGCTCCTTATACCAAATCTGTATAATCGTCGGTTTTTAACTGCTTAACTATGTGAAACCACAGTTTTGGGTGTATTGTGTGATGGGAGTGTAATGGTCGATTGTGATCCAACGCAATGCGTCACCATTCTTAAGGGAAAGCCGAATGAAAATTTAACCAATATACTCTTAAGACAAAACAAGATTTCATTTATTGCCAAGCTCCCTACCAAGCGACTTTGTCACTTTTTGTAAAAATATGTCTTTACTCGAAATTTCCATCGAATTGTTTTATTCAGAAGGCCTACAAAAGTAAATAAACGCAATTTTATGTTTGAAGCATTTTGGACTTATACATTGTAATTTGTTATTATTGAAACTGACAAACATGCGTACTATTAATTTACCTATATAAGAATTGTGCTCAATTTTATATAATGATCATCTGCTAATGAATCAGTTATAGGAGAAAATAATTGATTGAATAGATTTAAATAATTGCGCTTAATAGATTTAAGGCTTCAATTTCTTTGTACCGATTGACAAACGGGCCCATTGTACCAAGACGCGGCAGTCACGCTTCTCAAAAGAGATTTATGTCCACCATTTCTTTGATTGCAGCCCTTTTAAAATAATTTATATTTCCTTTTCATCCCGACCGGACGTTTAATTGATTCCCGATCCTGTAAAAACGTTCCCATTGATCAGATTACGCAATGTCGCCAAACTGGATGCTAAGGAAGTCTGTTATATGCATTATGTATGAACGCATGCCTGCTCGTTTGTTTCTTCCGTTTAGATGTGCTCCGATCTGATAATTGGATCGGAGACATTTTAGGTGCAACGTTGATATTATAAAAAAACTTCGTCCTTACTTTGTATCGTTAACGTAACTTAGTCCTCGCTTTGTATTAACTCATATTGTGATATTTCAACGAATAACAACTACTTTACTATATTTTTTCATAGTATTAAATAATGCTTTAGTAATGTAAGTTTTTTGTTACTTGAAAATTATGATAAATTGTAAGATTTTTTATACCGTAACCTCGGAAATTTAAAAAGAATTATGGTGATACACGTTTATTTGATTAATTATAGTGGTAGTGATAATAAATTGTGGCTCGAGTTACTTGTACATTTCATAATTTATTGCATACCAGATTTGTATGCAGGTAATTCAGCGGTAACCTTCTAATTTAAGGTCCCATTGTTTAGTGAGGCCTGTCTAAATTATTAAATCCGAATTGGGTAAATGTGTCAGCGATGCTGGCAACACCGTGGGTTGTGCAATGCTCCAGGCATAGAGGAGAGATGAGTCGAGCTGTGGGTTGCAAGTTAAGGCCATAGACGACAGTTATGCATACATAAAACTTTACTGTAAGAACTAATTACCGCGCGTAGGCGCTTAAATTGATAACTATGTAATAGTTATATCGCTATAAAACCCGCCATTTAAGGATAAGCGCCGTGTTAGTACTTAGTTGCACTTTTAAAATGCAATTTAAAAACAATTTACAGGCGTAAAGTAACTGTGTAATAAACAAAATAAAATGATCACTCGTGTGCATTACAAAAAATGGCTACGCAATTTTCACCGCATTAGAAATAACGCGAGATGAACCCACGTTTCATAACGTTGCGTATTAGCGTGCAGTGGATTAACCACATCAAAACTAATTTCACATACGATCCTACGCAATGTCTAATCATCCGTATCCGTTATTCCTTTCCACTACAACTAAATAAACGAGGCTACTTAAATTCACTTAATCGTGTTTCATCCGTTATAAACCAATAGACAAATTGTTATTGGGATAGGCGGTAACCGAACGAAATCTCTCTTTTATCTTGTTAAAATTCTTTCAAGTACGTACCTACTCTCGACACGAAACTATTTTAATAAGTTCCGTGTCGGGCGGCAACAGGTTCACACGTATAATCCCTACAACAATCCGAGAGAAGATCTAGTTTACGATACGATAGTAATAGGTACACGACGCCTATCATAGCGTACCGAACACCGACGCACGAATTCGCTTGTGCAACGCTTAAATAACCGCAAAATGCCTTATTATGCGCTTTCCATATACGTTCCAGGCAATCTACCGAGCCCATTACCTTCCCCGCTCATGATTCTCCGTTAATTTCGAATTCCACTGTTAGATCGTACGTTTCTTTTATCCCTACGCAGCTGCCAGCGAAACTAACCCAGGAACACAAAGAGATTGCGACTTTTGTCGCGCGAACGTCGAATTTCAGAATGTTTTGTTTGCTTAAGACGAACGAGTGTCCTTTTATTTTGTGCAAAGACGTTCCGTGAAACGGAACGCCCTTTGTTGCGATCCCGGTGTGCGTCCCCTCGTCCCCTGCACAATGAGCTGAAACTCTAGTTTCTCAAAAGTCAGGTCAGAAAAACAATTCGTCAAACCGATCAGCGGTGTCCAAACGAACGGACATTTTTTTGTCGCGGCAATTAAAACGTCTCTGACATTGTGAATATCTATTCAACACGTGTACTCAGTTAGGCAGACGATAAAAAAATAAACGCTAAAAAATAAATCATACCGGGCCGAATTCCAAATATAAATATCTAATTGCGAATTAAATGCAGTGGCCACATCGTCGCGCTAAAATAAGACTGTGTTTGGGTGTTTATTTTAACACATTTCGCGCGTGTATAACGGCCGAGATGAAAAACATTCCCCTGTGTTTCATTATTTGAGTTATTTTTAGACTCCGCTCAACCTGCCGACTGGACGAGTGTTTACTCTGTTGGCTTACTTACATACAATGATGTTCACATTATTACTCCTTATACTTAACAAGGCGCGGCTCTATGTGGTATTCAGTTTGACAATCAAAAAGGAATTTCGAAGTGTGTCGTGTCACATAAATCATAGACAAAGCAATTAAGGATAAAATATGTGTACAAACGATAGCAATATTGCGGCGTAATTAAAATGATTGGAATTAATGCAAAGCTATATGTTAACGGAGATTGCGTTGCGATAGGCGACTAGGTACTCAAAATCAATTTGGAAAACCGTCCAAGTTGAGCTTGCGCCGGCGCAATTAATGTTACGTCCCAGCGTTACTTTCCAAAGGTAAAAAAATATTGATGTTCACGACTCGACGTCGAATGCATTAAATGTGAAGTCGTATGTTAAATAAATGAGATACACGCGTAGTTTAATTCATTACTCGACGCGCTCACATAATACGGGCCATAAGTAAATAGTCATTTCCTATGCGATTGATAACCAAAACCTGTCGCTAGAAAATTGATTTAGACAAACAAATAACATCTTTGGTGTTCTCACGAAATATTTCCTGTTTATTTTACATTTTAATTTTATTGCTTAATGTTAATGGCTTGTGAAAAGAAAATGTATAAAGTTTCAATACGTGAATGTATGAGATAGTTTTTTTACTTTAGTAGCTTATCCGTTTAACGATAATCCGGTCATTACGTTTAGCTAAAGATGAACTGAAACATCAATCAGTGAATCATCGCGTTAAATCGCCCGGAGATATTATAAAACAACTTATTCGGTAGTCGGTAAGTATTATTTAATTGTTAATTTGTGGTCGCCCTGAGGGCAGGCGGCGACCGCACACGTCCCGCGCGCGGCTTTATTTATTTTTTCTATAAACTTTTTAAGTAACTGCTTTTAATAAGTTAGGATCTTTCGAATAGGTTCTAAACGATTTAATTGCAGAGGTTGAAATCGGTAAGTCACAATTCATCATAATCCGTGCTACTATGCCACGATAAACAATACATCAAGTTTGAAAAAAGGGGATGTTTAGAGTGCCCGCATGTTTTTGGAGCGTTTTTTTGGTTCCGCTCCTACCTGAACCACGTGGAGAGGATTCGCTATCCCGCTCTTTTGTGGAGTAAAAAGCGAGAGGGGTGTAGTTTCGCGTATGAGAAATGAATTCAACCCCAAGCGAGGCAGGAAGTTGGTTGAAATCTGGTGTCTTTTTTACACCATTCTTTGTTTAAACTGTGGTTAATTTTTCAAATCCACAGACCTACCGTCTGCATAGATAAGCGGTGAATGATTCATTGTTCTTTATTTTCTCTTTTTTAAACTTTTGACAAGTTCGAGGCAAGTTCATTGAACGTGGGAACATTTAATTGTTCCTCTTAATTAGTTTATTTGTTGGTTTCCACGCTGATATAATTATTTGGTATAATTGACGATACACAAAATTGTATTTTATGTAAGAAAAAAAGCAAACGAGCATATCGTCATTCGATGCACTAAAGTTAGTTTTTTATGAACCTGAAGTAGGTAATGATTTAGACCACATGATGGTAAGTGGTCATTGGTCATGGGCATCCTTATTGGCCACGAATAAGATTGAAGCCCATTCCAAAGTCATATATCACGAAGCCTAAGTTGAAATGCCTTATGCTTAAAAACCGCTGTTATAAGCTTTGATCAACACTTATTTATAATTCGTGATCATCTTTTTATTTAAGTGAAATCCAAGTCGAATATATACAATCTACATAATCTAAGTATTTTTGTAAAACAATAGCCTCAATTTCCTCCAACATCCGATGTATGTTCTTTTATTACAGTAAATAAATCGTTTGACGGAAATAATATATTTTTTTAACGCCTTGTACACGGGACACCGGTAATGATTCGCTAAGACCATAACTTAATACCACTTCCTTCCGAGGCCTTATAATAACTTCCACTTTCAAATTTGTTTTTCGAACCTTTCTTTCTTAAGACATTGACAGCGAGGAATTGACAACAGTTTTATTTTTATTTGTACAATGCTTCCGATCAATTCAGCCATTAATTATAATTAATGTTATTAATCTTGAGTGGATGTTATGTTAACTAAATATGACTTTTGTAATTAGTCGCCATATTTTTTACATTAATATAGACATCGGACCGAAGTCGAAAATGGAAATAACATCTCATAAACATAAGCAACAAAAGTAATGACCGTAAATAAACATCCGTGAAGTAAGGCAATGCCGTGTTAATTAATTAAAAATAATACTTTATGGTCATACATAAAAAGCTATAAAAATGCGTCTCGCGAACTACAAAAAGATGTATAATAAAGATGACACTGTCCGTCGGTTAGCACAAGGTGGTATTATTTACAAAGCGTCGCCTATTCCCTAATGCATCGCTAAACCAGTTGATCCCACATGCGAGCAACTGCGCATTCTTTATCAAGGGTTGCGATTAGGGTTGCCACTATAAATTACTTTTAATAAAATTATTGATTAAATATAATCATACCTTTGATTAATTTAAAAATAAAAAAACGCGTGCCAAAAAAAATATGAAAAAATATTTTTATTATTTATTGTTGCCTTTTGTATGTGCTCAATATGTTAAAAATCAAATGTACTATTATAGGGTCAAATTACTCGTAATAATAGAATATATGGTAGCGTACCAACCCTAGGTACCCGACCCGAAAGGGTAGCGACTTGCTATTATTATTCATATATAGCAACAAAAAAGGAATTCCAACTATTCTTGACTACTTATCCGTCAGCGGGTTAAATCGATAGCATTTTACAAAAAAAAACATCGTTTAAAACAACGCTGGGGGCTAACAAATACCCGAAAAGGCTAGAAATTATCGAAAAATATTCCGTCACTCATCACTAGTTCGAATTTAGAATTGGGCTAGGGGTGTCACCACCCCACGTGGCCACCCCATTTTAACCTACATTGCTGGCCAGTAACCGTTAATGTGTAAGATCGATCGACAGTTGTGCAAATACATAATGAATCGCGTTGAATTAAAAATCTAAGTAAAAATAAACGAATAGTTAAGTAAAACATTAGCTTAACGTACCGTAACGTACTCCTAACGTCATACATACATTAAAAGTAATTATAACTTTTTTTCCTTTTTTACCCATTATGTTTATTTGAAAAATATATTTCGAGTTCTAATCATTGAATGAACGACATAGGGGCAAATGTTTTGTTAATTTGAAAATTGAATTTAAAATTAATTCCTCAATTATGACCAACATTGGAACAAATGTTTGCGAATAAACCGTTAATATCTCAACAGGATCATACATACAGTTGTGCAAATAGTTTGCTCAAAGATCACATCGCGTCGAAAGCTATATAGTTGCATAGCTGGCAACTGTTTGTCTTGTCACTGATGTTGATAAATTGGCTAAGCGTTTACAGACAGATAGTTTCTGTTTTGCGGTAACGTTATTTGTATTGATTGATGGATACCTAAAACTCTTACATGCAACACTCGACAACCGAATTCAAAAAAGGACTCAATTCTGTGCTAAATTCGTCTGTATTTGTGATGTTTGAACAAGTGAGTGTTCACGCTGATTTTGAAGCGTATTGGTAAAAAAAAAATGAATGAGTGGCTACCCATATCGGATGTTTTTAACGGGCTTAAAACAAATTTTAGGTCTATTTAGTAGCTTATAAAAACTTCTTACTAACAACATCAACTAGTTTTAACCTTAACAGATTATTTTACGTTTGAAATTGTTCTTCATGAGGAAAATCGTTATTTTATAGCATATATTCATATAGCGTTTTTTGTTCCAGGTGCTGACATCTGGTTCCTTCGAGCTTAGGATAAAAAGTTTTACGAACTCATTGGGTAGGTTAAATAGTGGGCAGTGCTGTGATGGTTCCTCGAGTAGTGACGGGCCGTGCTTAGCGCCGTGCAGGACTAAATTCCGAGTGTGCCTCAAGATTTACCAAGCAAATATCGATACCACGTCGCCGTGTACATTCGGTGACATAACCACACCAGTGTTGGGAGGAAACTCCTTGGATGTGCCAAACCTCAATGTGGAAGGGTTCAGTAACCCCATCGTGTTTCCTTTTGACTTCACGTGGCCGGTGAGTGTTTTAAACATATTTTTACTTAAGTAACTAATGTCAGCCAAAGATATTGTATATGTCTAGATTAATAGCAGAAGAGACTTCCTCGAGCCAGTTGTTACATAGAATTTAATTTTTGATTGTTTTTTTTGTACAATCTGGAAATGTATAATATCTTTGGCTATATTTTATTTATTTATTAAGCTACGTTTACGTCAGAGATCATTTTAAATACTAAGGGACAGATTCTAAAATTTTATTTGTTTTATTTCATAGTTACTTATAACATTTTAGGCGAACGCATAAAGTATTTAAATGCAGGTGAATCTTGCGAGCAGAGTGGTTACGAACAAAAAAGCATCGCTCAATCCATTTCGTGGCGATAGTAAAATCAATAGATCATTAAAGAAGCATTAAGTAGCAACCAACCCTACATCAATAAATCAACGATCGTTGCCACCAACATTCAAATTCCAATAATCCACACGAACGCATCTCGTTCGCCCGTAATATTAAAAAAAACCGGTCAAGTACGAGTCAGACTCGCGCGCGAAGGGTTCCTATCACAATCTATAAAACGGCTAAAAAATCTCGTTTGTTTTATGGGAGCCCGCCTTAAACAAGGCAACAGAAATACATCATCTGTGAAAATTTCAACTGTCTAGCTATCATGGTTCATGAGATACAGCCTGGTGACAAACAGACGGATAGCGGAGCCGTACCCTAAGGGGAAATGGGACCCTATTACTAAGGGTCCCAGTTCCCCTTTGGGTACGGAACCCTAAAAAGAAATTACGGGATTCTATATTCAAATTTGACAGAAGCGATGACGATAAGAATGCTCGATGATTTAACGAGCCAGCGCGTGGGACGGGTTGTTCAATGGCTCATTTTTAATTAAGAACTGGACGTATGTTATTAGGTTTTAGCTAGCCTTCGTTGGCGTTCATCTTCATCCGCGATTAGAACGGAGGCCAATCGGAATCGTGATCCGATATTGTAATTACCAGTTATTTATTTACTTGCGTTCGGATCTCGATTCCAAGGATAACGGACATCTTAATTGGATCTTAGTTACGGTTATTTCGCCGGTGTGAATTGTCTATAGTTTACACACGGACCAGTGTGGACAAAGGCCCGAGTGTTTGTATTTTATTTAGCGGTCAGCTTCAAATGTCGTACCATCTCGTAATGTTTGAGCAAACAGTCGCTCCCAGGCCGGCTTGCACAAGCCCATCTGGAGAACGTGACATTTGGTACCTAAGCAGGTAGGATAGACGAAATTCAAAACTTTTTTTTCGAACGTGGATGTGCGTCCGGTTCTACTGCCAGTATCATTCCATTTGAATTGGCGCTAAATTGAAACTTCCTGTTTAAATTCACATAGTCCGTAGTCATTGTGACGGGATCAATTGAGCGAAAGTGACGCGAAATAATCCCCATCTATCGAATTTCAGTGACAGGTAAAGCTTAGAAAGTCGCCATATGTATATCTCGGAAACATCTCCCATATGCCGTGTCAATATGCTGCAAATGGAATTTGTGAGGATATGCGCCATACGCATCGTTCACGACCTTTACTTTATGCCTTACGGTCACGAATGTTGGGCGCGCCGCATTTAAACATTCTGCCCTAGCTTTGTGAAAAGATGGTTTTTTCGCAATGAGGTCATTGAATGAGGCATCCTTTATTTACATATTAAAGGTGGAACTAAGTACAATAGTTTTTTTTTCTTTTTGCACCATCAGTCACGATTTGATTTGGTTTGGGTAAAGTTAAAACAAAAAATACCCATTAAAAGAATTCAACGAACACAATCTATTTCCTGAGTGGCTGTCACCTTACCTGTGTTACTAGTAGAGGGTTCCGGATTCGATCCTCGGTCAAGAACAAGTCTAAACAATTAATTTAAACATGTATGGGTCTGGGTGTTCGTGGTCTCTATGGTGAAAAATCTGTGTCAGGACTACCATGTTAAAAAAGTGGCATTTTTTTCATTTTATTGATCCTGTTATGTTAATCGAAAGATGAACTCCAACTAATATCTCAATAAAAGATTAAATTCACTCTCCAGTGGACAGCATCACAATATTTTGAAACATGACTCGCTCGGTCGCGAACCCGCGCGCTAACGGTCCCTATCTCGTTACAGCCCTGGAAGGGTTTATAAACACAGGCCCGTCTTAAGCCATTGGCCCTTCATCGAGTATGGCCTTATCAGTGTTACCTTCATTCATATACGATATTACTATTTCTTAACTATTTAACACTTTTTTGTTTTTATTATTTATACAACAGTTCTGAGATAACAAATAGACAAAAAAACAGTCGAATTGAGAGAGAGAGAGAGATTTTTTTTAAGTTTACTTAGACACTAAGGCAACTCGGATTGTTTTCGAAACCTGACTGCATACATAAGTTAGAAATGATGCTACCCAATTTAAGATACATTTTTAACCTAGTACCACTTGCGGAAGACGCAAAAGACGACTCTAACGGCATCTTATTTGTTAAATTCTAGCCGTATAAGCCACAAAATGAAAAATAAATAGACATACTTACGTTTCAAAAACATTTCGACTTAGGTAACAATTGGATAGGATGCTAGCATTGATTTTGGTGCGCTACGGGAATTTTTATCACATATCTCAAAATCCCGAAGCTCACACGTAGATCTGACCTAACCGATAATAGGTCACAAGAATATTAATATTACTGACAACATCGAACAGTAAAATTACAAGCCAAGCGGCGCGGGAGTTAACGACGCATAAGAACGATTTATCATACGTTTAAGAAAGAGATGGCTCACTCCGAAAAGAAATCTCATTTGTATTCAGTTGGTTCGACGCTATTCATTTTACGTTTAAACAATTTGTGTTTGTACATCACAGTTTTTATATTGTAACTAGATTTTCGCGCGACGTCGCTTGTGTGTATATTATAACGCACTAGATACTTAAAAAAGTTATTAACAGTATATAAAAAGAAATACATGGTTCAAAGCTGCCTGTGTCACTTACCTAATATTGTGTAAAAGTTAAGTCAAATTCGGTCAAGTTTCTAAAAATAAGGAGGCAACTTTTTCAGTAATTTAAAAGTGTGTTATATTTTTTATTATTACGATTTTCAAATCAAATACAGACAAACCAATTTCGTTTACTTATACAAATACATTTTGATCCTGAGTTCCGTTAGTTCGCTGTCACAAAGTGGGGACCGCTCACGTTCGAATTGTTACTCACGTGCTCACAAAAGGTCACTGGTCCGAAGAGTTGCACCCTCGGGGGTGTAAACCCCACATGAACGAGCCCATTCACAAACGGACCGTTATATAAACGTTTTAATGCGAAAAAATATTGAACACCAATTGTTTTTGTAAAACACCTGCTTTGAGCGAGACAGAGATGGCGCGCAAATGTCAAAGTTTATTTCCGCGCATGAAGGCTTAGACTCTTGCGCACTGCCGTTAATCTATGCTGAAGGTATATAAACGCTACATAAAAAAATAGATGCCGAATTAAATACGTAGCTATGTGATTTCGTGACTTTAAAAGCTATGCATTAATATTTTAATTACCTAAATATGCACATTATAAGTATGTGAACCTAAACTCTGAGATAATTTAAAATAACTTAACTAAAAATAAATAAAACATACTATGTTTCGTGAGTTCACATTATTTCAATAACTACCTACTTCTTCTATTAATAAAACATAGCGCTTTTTAAAGAAAAAATACTTACACTTCTAGTAACTTACGTTTCTGTGATTTATTTTATTTTCAGAACAAACGAATTATCAAAATAATTGTATTGAAATTGTGTTTGTGACGCGTAAATGCGTGCGATCAGCGCTTATACAAGCAGGTGCTTTAAGCTTGCTTATTAAGCGTTACTATGTTGACCATGAACTATGCTTTTTGTGGATTAAACAGAGATCCGTCTTACGTTATACGTTACTCATCGGTATTGTTACGTCTTATCTAAACAAATTGTCTGCTTCTCATTGTTGTGAAGACGTTTAATAAAAACCGATCAATAGTTGATTTTGTATCAAACTTCACGAATACATTTCAACGACTGTTAATACGAATACTAATCTTAAAAACAATACAACATCATTGCGCAATATTATTTTATAAATATATGTTGTTCAAATTTCCGACAGTTATATTTATACTTCTTATCTGCAGTCTTTTTATGTAAAGGCTACGTTAGTCCTAAAATAATGAGGCAAAAACAAATGAGTATGATCTAAATGTCTAATAAAATTCGTTATTAACGCGGTATCGACATTCCCTCAATGTGAGAACCTGAGACCGTAGTTTTGGCAAGTCACTTTCCCACAAGGCTCGCCGAAGGCCGGCCCTCGCCGGCCTATAAAAACACTGACTTAAGTGACTAACAACATGACAATTACAATTAACTGTCCCATTATCCTACGTAAACATAAAATAATAAAGGTTCAATTGTTTAGTTTTTAGGTGTAATATTCGTATATTTTTTATATAAAAGTTCTTTAGGCGCGCTATGAGATTTTTGTAACGGCGGTTACACTGAAGCGTTACGTTATATTCTTTATTATAATTATCTATCGATTTAGACATGTGATAATATTATTTCTTGTGCGTGTACACGAACACATAATGTTTAATTTTTCTTAGTCAAATTTTTAGTTTTTATGCTAAGTCCAGAAGAAATTAATGTCAGTAGCAGCTCCATCGGATTTATCATTTTTTACCGTGAGACGCCGGCAAGAAGTAGCGTGTTCGGACTAATTAAGGTTAATTAAATCAAAGAATCGAATCATTTTATCATTTTTGTATGTTCGTGTTCGGATACAACAAATATGTGCGTGGAGTGACAGGAATTAATTAATAAGGTTTACCGAAATGTTAATTACTTCGATTATTGTAATTACGCTTCATTTTGTAATGCTGTTTCAGATTAAAGTCAAAAATAGATTTTTTGCAATAAAACTTATGTAAAACAGTTCTGATTGATGTGTAAAGATAACGAGCGCCTTATTAATGCATTTGTGTCGTTTAGTGAAGAAACTCGCGTCTTTATTATGGAGTAAGTAGACTAAGCAACGGCGTAACTAATTCTAGAGATTGTTAGTTATTTTGCATGTTTCGTAAATAGTTTCACGCTCTACATAATTGTAAAAATTTAAATGAAAGTGTAGCATCTCGCTGGCTGTGTCGACATACCTTGAACAGCTAAGGGCTTAAACACATACGATATAACTTAACGTATAAATCAACGATGTGCGTTAGAAAAATCGCAGAACGTCGTCGTGCCGTGAAAATTGTTAATGTAACCCGTAACTTTTTCTTAAAGTGTAAGAGAGACGCAGGAAATACTTGTTTCATTAATTTCATTCTATCATGACGTTAAAAATAGTTTTGAAATAAAATAACGCGGTCTTTTATTACCAATTTTCACGACACTACCTCACGTCATTCCGCTGTGCGATGTGCCATCACATATGTGTATTAACCCTAATCCCGGGTTCCGTACGGTATAAATTTCGCAGAAATTAACGTTGCAATGACGTCACTCGATTCGAATCTCAAAACAATACTGTAAAGCACGACAGCGATCGAATACCTCCCTCGATCCATTGTCACGCGTGTGAACCCACTTCTTGTGGCCCTAGCGGCTTCTCCATTAGAAAGTAATTAAGAATCCACACAACGTTGTACAAAAAATTCACGCGTTCACGAATTCAAACACGATTTGGGTGCTTGTCAATAATTACGACAGAATTGTAATAGTTTACATTACGATTCAGTGCGCGTTACATAATATTTCGATCGAAAACGCAAACCTTCGCACGGATCATCAAGTTATTACCAGTAACGCGATACGCCTTTAGTCTATAGTCGAACAAACTTCCGTCTACGGCGTTTTTGTCCGAGTGCTCTTAATAATTTCCTTTATCTCAATCCGCTCGCGCCGGGAACCTCTTAAAATACTTACCCCTACATACGCTTCTTTTAATAATCTACCGAAGCTATGGAATGCTTCATTCGAACTTGTTCCCTCTTCGACACCGTCTTTTATCTCCTCTCCGACCAGCAATTAATGTTGGACAAAAAAACGATCGCGAAATGAAATTCCACGTACAGACGGGGACGCTTTACTTGGCAGTTTCATAAGTTTCAAATTTAAACAAACGGAGCGTGTATAATTACCGCGCGGGTTGCATTGTTCAGAGCCACTGAACAGGTATTCAGCAACTATCTATTAACGAATACTGTTTCACGATGCGCCTAAATAAACTGTAGCACAATAAAATTAACCATTCCAATCATTTCGAGTGCTTCCTTGGTGCTAAAATAACATCGACAGGAACAGTAAAGCCCGATCGTAAATAGCGATTAGTCATAGGCGAGGAGATAAAGAAAATAAGCTCATCAAGGGAATGAATAGACGATAAAGTTAACCGGTCTCGTTATTACGACAAAGGAACAATATAGACTCCTAAAACAGTTTTCGTGCGATTTGAGTATGTCAAGTCATCTACGCGGGGGCATGGGACAGGACAGATTTGTTAAATATAATGGAACAAGCGGACTGAAATGTCAAGTTTAAAAAACGAATGTTGCATTTTTTTCAATCCATTTTACCTTGCACTTACTTGCAGTAATTGTGTATTATAATTACCCATAATCTACATGAATCAAAGTAAAAATAACGTTTAATTTGATGACCCGGCTTTACGTAATTTTATTTATTAGCTGACGTTACAAAAAGAGCTTTACATGCAGTCTATTTGGTTACTCAGTGTACGTAACGAGGAGTCTTCACGTTAAGAAAACACTCCTTTTTGAAACGGACGCTCATTTACGGTCAGATTCTGACATTTTAACTGCGTCTCTAACATTTACGGCCTCTAATAAAATTGTTCAAAGAAACCGATTTATAATAGTAGCCGAAATATAATTCGCTGATTTTAAACCTGACAAGTTCTTATGACACATTTGAGTGATATCAGATTAAAATTGATATAAGCTGGGTGAGTTCCTCAGATTAAGACGTGTCATCGCTATTAATATCCCACTGCTGGGCAGGGGACTCTAAGTGAGGGGTTAAGGGCAGTCTAAGATGATCAACTTTGTATTAGTGATCTTGACACATTAAAAAAAATTAAAATACTATTTAGGTGTAGGTTTTCTCACATTTTCCTTCACCATCAAGAAAGTTATTAATAATGACTTATAACCTGGGATTCGAACCTCCAGATCGAGTTTTTCATACCAGCCAAGGTTTAAGACTTTAAGGCGTGTCCTGTTCCTTTATTAGATCAGTCGGGTTCTCACGTCGTTCCCGAGCCCTCAAATCTGCGCTGATGAAATACCTCGCATTCCTGTCTTTATTCATCACACGCGCGCACTTTCTAGGAATCCTGAGCGACTCACATGCTCCGCCGTATCCGCGACCGCTGAATAAATCGCTGCCATTATTTAGTATGGGAGGTGGCGCGGTACTTACGTGCGTGGTGCGTACTTCGGCGAATTTATGGACGTGTCAAAGGCCGATCATATGGGAACCACCGCGATACACATCGAAATTAAATGTCACACTTTTTATTGTGCGATCACACAGGTTACATTGTAGGACACTCCGTGGATCGACCTAAGCACTACATTACGTATGGTATGTTAACAGAGAGGCTGAGACTTCCAACTAAGTCAGGGATAGCACGCATCCGCGGCCGACCTTTCTTAATTAAGTAAGATTTCAATTCTCTGGAACTGTACTAAAATTTTCTTATTCTGTGTTTCTAGAATCTGGTGGGCTACATGCGTTTACTACTTATCAATTATAAGAAATCTGCTACCCCTGAGTTATCTCACCATAGCGCGTTGCATTCGAACTACAAAGAGCTCTTTCCATCGCTTACCAAAATAATTCACGCTATTTACATGTGACGAATAGATTACATCAATTCATTGAATATTCAGTACTAGAACTATTCTCAGAACGTTTCAAACCGAAGATGAGCACCAGATTATCGCCTACATTTGAGCCATTTTAAGTTCTTCCTACTAACCGTGCTAAGAATAAGTAAGCCCGATTTCCAGTTACATTTTAGTGTTACTCATCGATCACCTCGAAGTTGCTATGCAAAGTAGTTTGAAAAAGCTGTTGATATACATCTAACTCGAATCATGTCCAAACTTGTTGGGAGGCTGCGCGTCATCCATACAAATAAAGAAAAAAGTCTGTCTTTAATAAAATGAAAGAATTTGTGAGCTAATTTTTATTTTAAGTAGTGGTAGTCTTTATTTTGCCTTTTTATGGGATTATGGGAAAAGATAAATTAGTCTAAGAAAACATAAAGTATTACTTCAAAAACATGAGAGGTCTGTAAGATATAAATGAAACCAGAAAAATAAGCGGAACCATGTAGAAGAGCTATGTAAATCCGGATGAACAAATCATAAGGTTTTTGATGTGGTTTCGGTTTCAACGCTTCATCCTACTCATGGCTTATCGCCTGATCTACGGTTAGGCGGCCGTCTCCCGAAATTTGTTGACTCCAATTTTATTTTTTAATTCTTATTCATTCAAATCATTCCGTTGTTTATGGCCGACATTTTCATTTTTGGAATTCTTCGGACTTGAACCTTTGGCCGTCTGAATGCCGGCGACGCGATGTGAAATTAAAGGTAGTCTTCGTTTTTCACTTGCCCGTTTAAAAGTCCCGAATTCCGCCAGCGTTTGGCTTTTTTCGCGATGATTGTAATTGTGGGCAATAAATTTTTAATGTCCGACTTATTTTGTATGTATCTTGGCTGAATGAAGAAAAGAGCGCGAAACGTTAAACTATATGAAAAAAAAACTAAACGCTTTACCTTCAAAACACTAAACGTTGCTAAATAAAATATTTTAACAGTGCAGTGCTATGCAGTTTAAAGCAACATCACCTTAGCAACATTTTGTGAAATCACAGATTAGAATCCGAAATATTACTTGCAAGACTTTAATGTTTCCCACTAATGACGTTTGAGTAATTAATCCTTTCGTAATGAACTCTTGGTTTTTTGGCTGACCACTTCTGTTTACTGTGTCGCTTCGTTTGTGGCAACACCAGACTTTTTATAGTCGAGATAATAGCTATTTTTATGATGACCGTGTGAATTTTTTTAACTATTCTTTATAATTAGGGTATAGTTAGACTTTTCATATTAAAACAAATAAGCATATTTTATTTTTATTATGAAGTTTTTATACAATTTTATCGTTGAATTATTCATCATAACATAAAAGAGCGATTTATTTATTTCCGTACGGTCGAATAAATTGCCATAAAATGATGTTGCCTTTATGTCATTTTTATCAATAAATCTATATCAAATGGTTACTTATGACGAAACCTCATAAGATGTTTTATTACTTTAATCTTAATTAAATTGATTTTAAGACCCACTTAATTTTATGGAGTCCGTGAAATCTATAACAAAATATCTAAATCAATTTAATGTTATCTGTGAACACTTTTAGCTCTTAAAAAGCTCTTAATCAAATACGCAGATTATAAATCAGTCGCTGGCCGAATACGAAGAGTATTATCGAGTGATTTAAGTTTCCTTTTTCAAAACTTAAAGATGTCCGCACACAATATTGACAGTCAACGTCGTATGTGTGCGGACCTGACGTATAGAGTGCAAACAAAGAGGATTTCTCTCGACAATTTGAAGTTGGAACGTCATAGTTCACATAGGTCGCTGAGAACGTCTCACTTGTAGCACAGACGTGAGTATACCAACAAGTGTAACCCTCCGAAATCGAGATGACCGGCCAACTACGTAACGTTGACTAACAGTGTTGCTTTGGAATTTGAAGGCATAATAGGCCGAGTCCCGCTCGCCATAGTTACTCGTGTTTACCACGAAACTGTTTAGCATTCTAACCGAATGCACGTGTACTGTCGCCAATAAGCTGTCGACCTGGATATTTTTATAGGAAAATATTTGTACACGATCTCCCATTCACATATATCATAAATATATCTCTCATATTAGTTAAGAAAAGGTGGAAATAAATCAAAATGTTTTATTGCTAATTATAATTAACGTTTTTTATGGTAATATATTACTTACTTGGAAAAATCTTTAATATGTGGTGATTACACCTATTAATGTCCAAATAAGACACTATAGTTATTGGTTTTACCCTAAAAGCAAAAATTATCAGATAAACGGCATGAAACAATAATAATCAGCATAAGTTTGTTTTTTCAGCAGTTACTGAGCTTACCTAATAAAAACACCTTTATAATATTATTCGTATAAAGCCAGACATAACAATATCAGTTTTGATGTAATATGAATCATCGGTCATCGCTCCGCAATCCGCGATGCCAAAATAGATTGAGATAAACTTAATTAAAACCATCAATAATTGGTATTAAATGCGATCGCTTATACACGCTACGTATTGCTCAGACGGCATTTGCATATATTTAATTTGAAGGATGGTCACTCTACTTACTAAGAATATAGACAAAATGTAGACGGCGCTTAATAAATATAAATGACACAAAACGCAACTGAAGTCGTGAAATAAACTCATCTGTGTTGATTTACTGTAAATAAAATGTCCATTGTACAGCACGTTAATCCAAAAATAATTCCTTTTCCTAACGGTAATTAAAAATAAGGAAACATATTCCTTTGGGAAGTTGATATTTTTTTTAACTGTAACGGCATCCATAATCAACTTAACATTCTTCAAACGCGTATTCTATACTTTCATATTCTAAGTTCATATGAACGGACCCAAATTTTAAACAAATGCAATTTAAACTTTATTCCGATGCAGTAACTTCGAAACTTACCGTCATTGGGTTAAAACTAAGTGAAAAAACCTGTCTCTAAAGACTTTACCACTGGCAAAGTGTGAAATATGAAATCACGACTTCCACTTGGTCCGTATTTGTGTTCCAAATAAGTATTTTCTCGTGTCGAAACATAAAGTGAACTCTGGTGCACTTTTTGTGGTTTAAGTATTTAATGCGGTATCGTCAACGGTAAAACTTGTTCGACTTTCGAAAATTATCCCACTGCTGGGCATCTGAAGCCCATAGTCCACTTAGTCGAGAACTATTATAAAAACGTCTGGGAAAAAGTTGTTGGGCATAGTTATGTTAGATTAAAGTACACTCAACCAAATGTTAATTTTCAGGGAGAATTCTCCCTTATTATCTTGACTAATATTTTAAATTTTAATTCTTCTAAGCACTTCTTTCTTCTCAGAGAACAACTCCGTTTAAACAAGTAAAACTTCTGATGCCTTCAAATGATAGGCCTGAGATCGTCCGGGAATTAATAACCAAAGTCAATAAGTAGTTAACGCTACGTAACCGAACTGAAAATTCCCATGGAATGTACCAAAAACAATTCTCACAATGTTGCAACCATTTAGTGTATCACCAAACATCTACAATACAAAATACAAAACAATAAACGAGTCCCGTAAACAATGGTACACGTGTCCGAAAATGTAAAAGACACGGTCACCTGATTACTGCTTTGTTCTTAAGTTGTAAATAGTCAGATGGCGTTTCACGAAGGCTTATCCCTTTCTCACGCCCTTTTGTCTGTCAACCTATGCCTGGCTGTTGATACCACACTGACCAGTGCGGACGGACTACCAATCAAGGTTTGAAGAAAGCTGTATAGAAAAGTTGTGTATGTGATTTTTTACGATTCCTTTATCATAAAAAAGTAAAAATTCGAGATTTTAATTTGTTACTTCAAAAATCGGGATTCGAACCTTGAACCGCGTTGTAAGAAGTGAACCTACACCACTGAGCCATTGCTTTAAGCCCAATTATACGAAATCTGTTTAGTCATTAAACGAAACTGACGAGATTTAGAATCCTTTTTAGGCACCCCTATAAAACGATTATCAAATAATTCCGTAGCATTCATTCCCCTGGATACCGCCCCAAAGCTCCGATAACACAATTTAACGCTTGAAAAGGATCCAATATAACGTTAAGGATGCCATGGAACGGAAAAAGCAATAATCTTTTTGTTAAAATATCTTTTTATCTTAAAATTAATACTTCATTTATCCTTTTGTATTGTTAGAATACGACTAACAAGGCTTAGACTGTTCTTTATTGTACGTTCGTGTTTATAAACATATATGATTAAAATAGTTAAAAATACTAATTTTGAAATAACAAAAAGACGGTTCAATTTTATTTCTATATTACTCAAATGACTGCTACTTAGATGTATAGTATACTTATATATATATGTATATAACATAACGTAAGCGCAGATTAGGGACATAAACGGAATGTTGGTCGATTAAAATTATCGATGTCGTTGTAAAAATTGGAACACATACTGCACTAAGATCGTACGTCAATTAGTATTTCGTTTATGTCGAGTCGCGGAGTATGTTTCCTTAATTGCCGGCTTGGCAACGGGTTTATTGTAGAGTCGGTAGAACTAGACTTGGCTGGACTGACCAGTGTTGAAAATATAAAGTACCGTTGTTTCTTACTTAGTCTAAAATCTCATTTTGTTCTTGGAAGTCTTAACTTGCATGTAGTTTGACGTTAGAAGTGATATTGGACAAAATATTAAAAAAAAAAACTTTTTTTAATTCACTGCGTTATTGTATTTATGTGAGAATGTCATGTCTTCTCTAATTTTCGAAGTTGTAATAAAATCAGATACGATTATTATAATAGAAATGTGTGTCACAATACGTTAATTTTGTAGAAAATGTGTCAAGACGTTAACTAGTTTAATTTTATCTCAGCTTATTCTAATTGTAAATACAGTATCGACAGCTCGTCGAGTTTATAAAGGCTACCTGCACACGTACGCTTACGTCGTCGCCGCTTTTTATGGGCCGGCCGAGTCACTGCCGTGGGAACCGGCATCTACTTACGAACGGCCTCAGCTGCCCGAAATGCGCTCTCCATACTCGATTAACAAATCAATACGCCGTATACTACGACTTACCATATTTGATCGCGCAAACAAATCATAATACTCGGACAACCTCCTTCACTCCTTACACTGAATGCGAGTCGTGAAAGGAAGCTCCGGCGTAAGGCTCAAAATCGTTCAGTCCCAACCTGCTTGATATTCAGAAACGGGCGATAACACGTCCGCTGTATTGTCGACGTATTAAACGAGACTCACTTATTATAAATTCGTCAAAACTGAACGTTCTATCGAAAGCTTTAATTACGCTTATCTGCGAGCGTTTATAAGAAGGAAAAACGTAACAAAAAGCCGTGAGGTTTTTGTTTCATAATGCGCCGTGTGATGTGCGTTGGGAAACCATGGATTTCTACTATTGATTTCTACAATGTTTATTGTTCGCTAGAGATGTACGTATCAGTTCCTATGCAAATAACTCATTGTTAGTTCTCGCTCATGCAAATTATGTTTTCATTCATCAAGCTAATTGACAACGGGGACATCTGTCAGTCGTGAATCACTCCTTAAGAGTTCGTGTGGTGATCTTATGAAGAAATTAAATGGTGACCCTTCATATCCGTCGGGCGCAGCTGCACGAGAGGCGACCCGTGACGTGTATTATACCTAATTACACGCCGTCATGGACTCTCAGGCCGTTTTCAAAGTCATACTCTTATGCCCGTCATCGAATTATGACGGTCTCTGATTACCTTATTGATAGTGATTGACCCGCTTCTAATAAAGTTTAGTTGCCCACTTCGTCGACGCTTATCGCGGCTTCATTCGAAGATTACGTTTAATCGTAAACAATCGAAAACTTTGGGGCGATTAGTTGACCAAACAAATAGGCATCGGCCATTCGACGTGGGATTAAACCTGTTCCATTTACGAATTCTATAAAAAGGGTAAAATAGTTCATCAGATAATCGTTTACATTAGACGACGGGGAATCAAAAAAAATTAAACGAAAATAAACTCGACGATGTAATCTCTCTAAAATTATTTTAGTAACTGTTCGAGCATTTAATTGGAGAGATTTTCTGATCGATAAATGAACAAACACGAACGTGAGTGAAGGTTACGGTGGTTCAGCCGAGAACACTGCCTTTGAACTCCGTTGAACAGAAATTGTTCGGCATTCATGAGTCGCCTACCTCATCTGATCGTATACGGTTGAAGGTTATTTTATGAAACGACCGCTTTATTTACAACAGTTTACTCGTGGATGGCTTAAAATAATCTCGAGTGATTATTTAGATAAATAACACAAACGCTTTTAAGTATTGCGCTAATGTGTTTCGCGGCGAAAAAGTTTTAGGTAACGATTACATTCGTATGATTCAATAGCAATGTAAGTTTATTACTTATCGTATTCGTGTAGCCGCGGATCGTCCGATGCAGCTATGCTGTTTTATGGTGGACAGAACCGGTTCCGAGCGGCGGGAGAAATTTCATAAAGCATCTAGCGACCGGCAACATTTTCGCATGGGCCGAGTTCAGGAGACAGTCATAAAACCCATTGATAAACTGGACGGGCGCCTGTGCGCTGTTGACTCGCGTTATCGTCGATAATCGATTTCGACTGCCGTTTCGCCTCCTTATGTAAACATCGACAAATGTCAATATCTGATACGCACCCGTTTTTTCTTCGCTTAAGTCCACGGAAACATCACACGATTCCATGTTGGGAGAGTTAAGTACGCTACCCATCGCCTTATTGCGCATAGTATTTTTAGCCCGTATTAAAACAATTCAGCCATCTGCTCCCGGGTTCACCTGTCTATCATGTTGTTAATTTACACTCATCCGCCATTCCGAGCGACGTCGTAAACTAAAGGAAATATTTGAAATGCTCGGCGCCGCGCCCATTTTTAAAGGTCTCTGCTCAAGATGGTATATCTTGGATTATCTTATTGTAAAGAACGTACACGAATGCGTTTTAAAATTCCACAAAACGGCTGGATTGCTATTATTGTGCATTTTAAAAATTCTTACTTATTTGTATACGTATGACGATGAACGCGAAGTAATTGCGAGCAATGTTTAATGTGTTCCGTTTAATTTTCCAGGGTACCTTCTCGCTGATAGTGGAAGCATGGCACGACACGAACGAGACGTCGAGATCTGACGGTGAGTTGCAGTCCAATGCGATTATGATAAAGGGGTCATAAAACATCGAAAATTTGTAAAATTCACCTCACGTCCGTCACGACTCGCTCACATCCAGGTTTCACTGTAATTCTGGGTGTTTATCGTGCATTTAACGGACAGTATGTATATTTGAATGCTTATATTATCATATCGTGGAAGACAAAAATGTTCCCATGGAGTGTACGATTGGCGTTCGAAGCACGCGGCACGCGCGTGAGCAGCTTCGCAATGCACGCCGTATTCTAATAAACTCAGCCTTCTGTAGGACGAAAATTTAGTAGAAATGTTCTAATATATTCCGATGGCCGTTGACCGATACCTAGTCGAAAAAACATTAAGTTCTCATCGGTTATTCGATTACGCACGCACGAACCCATTTTCGTGTCGTTTCCAACCATTTTTTGAGTTACCAAATTACATATGCCATATGCACAAATAATTTTAGATTACAATCATTTAGAGCAATCGATTTGATAGAATCGATATTGAGTTCGGCTCGTTTGACGATATCACGCGGGGCCTAAACGTCCAATAAAGAATCGACAGGTTTACGGTGTACATGCGACATGGCGTGACCGAAAAAACGATTCCGAATGAATTGTAACCCGCAGCCCACCGTAAATACATCATCATGATAATTCTCTGCGTGCATCCAAAATCATAACCAACTGACGTTTAACCAAAAGGTAAATTTACGAAATAGCGAACGCCCCATCTGAGTAGTTTTAGAAATAACTTAGATTTAGCGAACGCGAAAACTGTCTGGATCTGCCCACTTCTTAATTAGATTCTCATCCGCTGCACTCTGACCGACATAATTACTACTCCTGACCGGGTAACAAAAACGACGGTGATTTACTCGAGAGATTTGGAGATACGGAGGTGTGTTACGGGCCGGTTTACCGAAAATCATTAGCGTTCGGAGTGGATAGCTTAAGAGGACGGGTATATTTTTAATACGGCGCGGGAGCGATGGGCGGCGCCGACGCACTACCGAGAAATGTTACCAACAGAAATCTAATCAACCATAATAACAGGTTATACGCACGCCGTTTGTGTTCACTCAGTATCGACTCACTGGCTAATGCTTAATTAAATCACATTCGGTTTTTTATCTAATACCGAAACGCAGCTGAATGCAGCCGGTTACTATTAAGCGGATTTCGAAAACCGAAACTTGCGACCGAATTCCTTTCATCCGCGCAGAAGACGTTAGCGAATCGTTTTGAATAGCGACACACGTCTAAAGAATCCAATATATCATAGATAAACGCGATTGTAAAGAAAGCTTCCGAGCATAAAGAGATTCTTCTCCTAAACAAATAGTCGTGCGACAATGGGATGGATGGCTTGCAATTTTGATATGACCGCTTCTTTCTTCAACGAAATCTTTTGTGTAGCGCCCGAGGCGGCGGGGCGCACCTGGGTCCCGCTAACGGATCGAGGCATTGTTTACCCGATGCTAAAAAACTTGCTCCGAGGAAGTTAATTTTTAGTTTACACTTCGTCCATCGTCGTCGTAGGGCTTGAACTTTATAAAAAATCACGGAAGACGGTGCGGAAGGCTCAATTTATGATGTAACAGGCGCTGGGTAGCCCAGGAAGCGTCGTCGACAGATGCTAAGCACATGCCACCGGATAATAGGTGGGCACGTTCGATGTCTCGTCCCGTAAGTTTTGTTTACTCTCTCGCCCGCTCCGTTTACGATTATTGCACTGTCTCGATTTACACCTCCATATAGGCGAAACGAGAATAGGAGCGTGTGAAAAGACAGCATTGATAACAGATTCGTGGAGGCAATTACGCGTCTGGACCGCGCGAGTGCCTTGGGCAGCGCTACCGCTCGCCGCCGCACGTTATGTGCTGATGCATTATCGTTACAGTTATGTTGTGACGGGCCCTTATCTCGTTACCCGCTTGTGCATTAGCCAATTCATTACGCGACCACTAGCTCGATCCTCCGGCTCGCAGCTCTCTCTGCGACTTAGCGTTAATTGCCTTTCGCAAAATTTAGGTAAGCCCGCTAACGAATTTATTGCGCAATCTTCCGTGCATAATTCGTTGCTCGTACCGAATATACCTGTTTTGTTAGAAACAATAGCGAATTAAAAGTGTGTAGCAGTCGACGTGCGAAAAACATCTCGAGTTGATCGTTTTCCTGTCTCTTCGTAAACCTCTCGAGTTACGACTCCAACGTAGCGTTGAAAAACGAATTGGGCGATTGTTTATCTAGTGTAAGGCGTGACGCCGAACGCGCCTCTCAAATTGAAATACACGTCGAGCATTAGAAGTGGACAGTTTTATAAACAAAGGAGAACGCGGTTTGTGTGCTCAGCCCATTGATGAAATGCCGTTTCCCACAGCGCCGGCGGCTTCGGAGTTTTGTTTGACAAATCCCGGAGCAATAAACCCTTATTAATGATTCAATATTAAAGTCAACGTGAAGTTTAAATTTCGATTTCATTTTACAATAGGTCGCGGACGCTTTACAATTAGGCCGTCGACGATCAAGTTGAAGTGGCTAGACGTTGTCAATCTAGCTACATAATGAATGAGAGCTGCATCCGGCGGCATCCGGCTTATTGATCGATCGATCGATGATCAGCGGAAGCTGGATCGCGTGAAACACATCCCTTTTCCGAAAATCGCGTTCAAAACATCCCAAATCGACTCCGTCCGCCTCCGATACAGCTCGGCTCGAATTATCGGTTATTTCGCTTTCTTTTGTTTTTATCGTTTGGATCTCTTCTTTATTTGTAGTGACCTCTGCATCCATAATTACATGCTATCTGGTACCGGCGCGGCACGTACGGACTCGCCTCGTCCTTCTTAAAAGTGTTATTTATTTGTGAATCGATACTACATTAATAGACGATCGGGTACACACCTTCATTTAATATTGTTACGATGATTTGGTATAATGAGTGTAATTTCGTGGTACACGGACGCTCCGGTAACGTTTCGACGATTCGGTATAGGTATGTATAAAACAAAAACCGTACAAAGTAATTTTCCAACAAATTGCTTAGACCGAAACCTAGTTATAGGGTTACTACGTTTGGAAATTTCGAGCACATTTGCGGGCGTTTTTTGGGATGAAAAGTGCAAGGGTCGGTAAAATTGTCGATTGTTTTATTTTAGCATATGTTACGAACATGAGTGATAGTTCGGCGCGCTTTGTGGTGGTCATATTTCACGCGGCGGGCAGCCCTAGCACCTGAGTGCACGGTTGCCATAATTCTCCGCGCACATTCGAGCTAAATTGCAACCCGCTCTCGGTTCCCACACATCATTTTTCTAATTCCCTCCGAACTCTGCACTTCGCTTTAATAACATTTCTCTGAAACCGAACCTAGTGTATTAATGCTGTAATTTTGTATCGTATTACTTAACCACCTTTAATATAGAGCATCTTAATGTTGTTTTTAACGTTCAATTTCCCCGTAAATGTAAAACAACTTGCCGCATTCCAGTCGGTAAAAAGGTTTGTTAGTTTTTGTAACGTTCAAATCCGCTTCTGCAATTCTCACAACAGTGCAACATGTAACACCATGCAACAATGTCGATGTATCCTAACAAAGAAAACGTGCCAACAAAGTGAGCCACTCCTAGTCGTTATCTGAAAACTACAATTTTCGATTTCCATCGGCACAGAATGCGGAATGTATCGATGTTTAATATATTATTTTCGTTGGCCGACTAAGTTAGGTACGTACGCGTTTTATCATTTAGATTTATTGCACAGATACGATCGGTCGGTGTAAGCTTACCCGTTGAATTGTGTGCACTATGCGGTATTCCGGCTTCGGGCTCATCGTGTTCGTCAGGATAAAAGGAGAACCTATTTCGGACCATCAATAAATCGTGTATTTACAACTCCATGAAGCCGTTTACATTCCGCTCATGTGAATATCTCCGATATAAATTAAACCGGTCAATCTTCGGTCAACAATAGCTCTGTATTAACCCGTTGTAAACAAAAGAGCCGAAACTCAGATGGGAGATAACTTGCATCTCATTACTCGATATCCTTTATCGCTGACACCCAAAGAACAATCGTATCGGAATACCATACGCCACGAAATTAGTCTGGATCGATCGTTTTTTATGTACCTTTTAATTTTGTTTCGCGTCTGGTTTAATTTTATCTGCTGTCGGGATTACCGGCTTAGGAATGTAACGTCGGGGCAAAAAGAAAAAGAGGCATACACGGAGAGAAATAAATAAAGGTAGGATCTGGCCGGCGAGGTTTCCCAGCGTGCCTCCGTCCAGCATTACATCGCTTTGATGAATGGAGTGCGGGTTTTTGTGTGTATTTTTCAGGTTCGCATTTCAATGCTTCCTTGATTCTTGTAAATTGAGCTAGTACCTAGTTAAAACTCTTAATCAATCACCCAACGGGCGCCAACGAACCAGCAGTGATTCACGTTTTGAACAATGAAATCTCACGTTTGTATGCGGGCGTCAAACGCCGACGGTAACAGGTCAATTTACTCCCAGTCCTTTCCCACGCTGATAAACAGATACGCTTTTACCTAATCAAATTAAATTGTGTTTTATCCTTTCTAGATTACGTTCTCGTTAACTATCTATTTTCTTTTGTAGTATATAACTACTTATGACGTATATTGTAGATGTGCCGTTGACTTCGATATGATAATAGCATTCATTAGTAAGGTATTAACGGTTTAAAATTATTTCTCAAAAGATAATAAGCCGTAATAACGAAGATTGTTTTTATGACATTCATACATAATAGTGAGCACTTAAAACATGAAACTATGTTTGCGTAATGAAATATTAAATGGTTATGGATTTCTTATGATAAATAGTCACTATAGGACACATGACCTAGAGTAAACTACAGAAGAATTGACCTCATCTAAGCTGGATTAGTCATCAAATAAAATGTTAACCAAAAAAATCAACTTCCTTCAGTATTTAATAGTATATTTTCTTTTCAGACACGTTAATCGCGCGTATGACGAAGCAAAGCATAGCTGATGTTGGGGGTCCATGGGTGGAGGAAGAACAACGCTGGGGAGGTCCAGGGGGAGCGCATCTGCGGCTCTCGTACAGGGTCACCTGCGCCGCCCACTACTACGGACCTGGCTGCGAGGTGCTGTGCAGGCCGAGAGATGATGCTTTTGGACACTACACCTGCTCCGCTACTGGGGAAATCGTCTGCAAGCATGGATGGACTGGGGACTACTGCTCGAAACGTAAGTTTTTTTTCTATATCTGCATATGACTAAGTAAAAAATTGACTCATAAGTCATAAGATAACCTACGTTAGATTTTTATGTTAGTCTAATTGATTTTATATTGAGATTTGATCCACTCATAGGCACTTAATATTATTATCATTTTTCATATCACTTTTTACGCACCCAAACTATAAAAAAGTTATATAATACATACTTAAATTGAATGAATAAAAATAAATAAATTAGCTAGTAACAAATGTTCCCTCAAATCTTAAAACGTATGCAAATGCAACAAAAAAAATTGTTACAAACTTCACTACACGTATAAAAATTCGCGTAACTTCCTGGGCTTTTAAATAGTCCGTTAAATTCCCCCTTCCTCATTAAACTCAGATGTGACCAATTTTGGACTGACATCCTCTCTGGCAATTTAACCTGACCTTTATGTTGTCCTGGTCACGCGTCTAGCTGACTCATCTGGCTCAAGGATCCTGGAAAAAGTATCGATCTGGACCTAGATTTAATCTAGAAATAGTGTACAAAAATCTGCACTGTACTGTAAGATCGCTTATAAATTGAGTACGTTGTCATACTAAAGCTTTTTTCTACTTAAACTTAAGTTTAAATAAATTTAGAATAGGTATAAATACAGACATAAACTTGTCTAGTTAAATATCCACGTAAATGTAAATGACAGTCTCATAAAACGAATGCGTCATAGACAACATTGAAGCAACATGGACAATTGTAATTTTTTAACACGATTCGCGAATAATAATGACCTTAATTAAAATATCTAAGCATTCTAACGTCTCTCGTTAATCCCGAACGTATTCGTATTCTCAGGCCATCAAATAAAAAAACTTATTGAATATAAAAATTAAATTAAAGATTAATATTTAACTTGACGTTGACCGAATAACATCTCTTAAAAGTTTTTGCGTCTAGTTCACAAGAATCTTAAATGAGGAACAATTTCAACTATGGTATGTTTATTAGTTATTGTTTCACTAAAAATGAGTTTCCACGTGATTATAATTAATTCTTATCATTACCGCGGGTTCAGTAACTGGCACGTAAGCTACATTTTAAATTTTAGATCCCTATCTATCCGCCGTTAAAGTTTATTACGCAGAGCAATAAACCAAATACTTAGACGAAATTTTACTCGTCCAAAGGGCGTAGCGGTATAAACGAGCTTACATAGTTGCACTGAAAGAATTAGTAATGAATTATGCATAAAAGTATTATTAATTCATTTTAACTGCCCTTTAAAGAAATGCGAGCAAAGAAGCGATCGCTCTTTGAATATGGTCATTGAATTTAAAATCGCTTCATACGTATAATTTCCGTTTAACATAGGGGTATGTTTCTGGCTCTTTCCCTCTTGTCAATCCTCGTATTGGACATCTCGTTCTGATCCTGAGAACAGCCTGTGCTGGATGAATGAGTGACAATACAATATTCGTTCGGCGCGCCACATAGTTTACTGCGAGCGTGTGACCGCCGGTGTGGTCTGTTTGCCTTCGCCGCTGGTTTGTAAACAAAAGCAGCGGAGATGGCCGTCGCGTCATTAGCGACATTCATCAATGTACACTCACTTTACTATCGACAATTGCTTAATAATTAATTGCCACGATAAATCCAAAAATATAAAAGCTAAACAGCGATAAAGAAAGCCGAGAAAAGATTAGAGCCGCAGATTAGATTTACCAGTTCGGATGAAACTGATTTGCAATTTTAATTCGCGTTACCGATAAAAAGCATCTAAACGTTTCAAACGTCATTACGGGGTTCTGACGTATGTTAAACACATCGCATCTCGTATTGTAAAACAAAGCGGTGCGTCTCAAGATGCATTGTGGCCGGATGTCGCGTCGCAATCTCGGCAGCCCCACCTGCCGCGGCGTTCCCACACTCCGGCGCCGCAAAAAAACGCGCCCGACAGAGACGCACGACCTCGCGCCGTGTAGCGCCCTCTCGCTCCCACGCCAGGGCTGCCCGCCCGCGGACCTCTCCTCTAGCCTCCACGCGACGGGATAACCACGTAATCACAATTTTCTGGTAAAAGTAAACAGTTGCGGTGGCGTTACAATGACAACTATTCGTGATCTGGCGGAATTTCTCGACCGTACCAAAAGTTTGGATTCAATTTCGATGACATTATTCATGAGGTTATTACAGCGGTAATGAGCGCCTCTATGCCAACCCTATCCCTCGTTGTATTGGCGATTACGAAAATGTAAAAGCGAGAGAAGCAGCCATAATGAAATGAAAACAACGCTACGTTCGCACACACACAGCGGCGCGCGGAGCAACACAAGCGCAGCGAACCGGGTCAAAAACACCTTTAAACGAGAACCGAACACCAATCGAAATAAACTTTGTACTTGACCGTGTCATGAGACTTGCCTCACATCTGCCGAACGGTATCTGGCCTTCTGGGAAAGCTTAACGATCCCGAAAACTTATTTGCATGTCCCGACAACATTATCTTCAGAATCCAGCTCTCGTTCTTAATGATAGGGTAAACATCGCGAGAGAACCCCTTCACGGCCGCTCAATTTCGCCTAATTGTCGACGAGAGTGGAGTTCTCACGAATATTACCTTCTGTATTGAATCGCGAATCCCACGCGCACCTAATTTCCGCCTCAAATAGAAGCAGATGTGGGATGGACTTAAATATTTGCCGATTCCCGCACACGTGCATATCATCCGGGAAGGTCGGTTTTTGTCACTACCTGCGGAGACCAGGTCTCAATTCGAAGCTTAGATGGTCGCAATGCGGTATCCGTTAGCCTCGAAAGACAATAGGAATCGATATTTTTCATGTCCATTGATAATAAATTAATAACTCTACGGGGAAGCGTCGAAACATCCAACCCGTGGCTCTTCGGGCCCACTCGCGGCCTAATATTAGTTCTGGAGTGTAATTTTTACGACTCCTGTTTTACCTACCGTTCGAGGGCCAAGATAAGATACCTCGAGAGTGAGTGCACTGAAGTGGATAGTGCTACGAGCAACGAGGCCGACACTCGAAAGTCTTTCTTTGATCTTCCTTTGTCGAACCGACGAGTGGCGCCTTCGATTCCTTTCGATTCATTACGTATCCTATAAAGTTTTATTATTTAATCGTAATTGCCGTACAGAGGTCATGAGAATCGTTTCGAGCGGTTTTAAATTTCATAAGGCGAAAGTGTGAACTGTTCGTGAAAGCGGATTATGTCTTTTTCAATTTCATCTAACAATCTCCGTATCGTAGATTGAACGAATGTATAAAGCTGCCAATTTAGTTGAGCGGCTCGTAAGCGGATTGGCGAACTCCGAATGTTTCGGAAGGATGGTATTAGGAGTTTAAACCTTTATTACTGTCTAGGCAAAGCTCATCCTTATATCAGCGTAAGCTCAGTGAATCTAGAGATACAGCAACGAAGCGTCTTCCGTGTTTAATTTAGAACGCGAGCGTCCGACTTATATTTGCATTTGGATAGGGAATTATGAGCAAAATGGCGTCTAAGTATTTTTCTAGCGAGTTAGGGGACTAGTAACGGTCGAGTGACGGTTAGACTCCCCGCGCTATCTGCCCCCTTTGTATTCGCTCCGATAACTTGCCCATGCGCACCCGACCGATACGACGCCGCGCCGCACTTCTCATTTCAAAACACTATTTTTTTTTTCACTCAACCGGCATACATTACTGCACTGGCTTTTGTTATTTACACCTCCTCCACATTCACACAGCAATGCACGCGTACTAACTCGAACTTACCGCAGTATATCTTTACGTGGTCACGCCAGAACAGGGTAAGGTTTGCCGTGCACAGAACGTAAATCACAAAGTTAACGATGCGCGCATATTACGTACGAAACACGTCTATGTAAAGTTTCAACTTTTTATATAAATTACGTTACCGTTTCTAATGGGCATAGCGTATCAAATGAGTAGTGTTGGGTAAACCGAGTGAGCCAATATTTAAAGTATTTATTAATCGAATCGAAGCAATAAACGTATGGAGGATGTTGTTATAGTTGCGAGCGAAGATAAATAGCCGGAGCGCGTGACCTCGCCCCCGGTCGGGACGCTAACGAACCTCTCTCTTTGTTGCGCCGTGTCCTTTGCAGCGAGCCTGCCAAGACTCCTAAGTAAACGCAAATCTGCACATAGCGGGAAAATTGATCAGGCGTTCTTGTCGAAAAAAATAAACACTAGCTTCCCATTGTACATCCTTTGTATTCGTATTGCGCTAACGAACCCATTCCTTTTGTTACAGCGAGATGCCTGCCAGGCTGCGACGCGGAGCACGGTCACTGCCTCAAGCCCGACCAATGCATGTGAGTATCCACTTCGCACCATTGTGCTAAACGCCCGACGTACCTCCCTCCGTGCCTCACTAAATCATTCATCCTCCTCATTGTTCCCTACACGAAGAAAGACATGCTTTTTAGCCGCTCGTTATCACGTCGTATTCTTACTGACTGGTGTTTTTTTAATTTCAGTTGTCATTCGGGCTGGGTGGGCGAGCTCTGCGACCAGTGCGAGCGGCATCCGGGCTGCGTGCACGGTACCTG
>DWPF01000001.1:0-20325 GCA_018251575.1 Cecropterus bathyllus | reverse complement strand
GGTGAACCAGTGTCAAGCACTGGAATGACAAGGAAAGGGCTACTTGGATGACAAGAAAAAGGACGCTGATATGACACCAAAGAGGCTGACACCACCATAAAGTAAATTCCACTAACACTATAGGAGACTAACATGAACTTTTTAAAATTTATCGAACTATGCTTTCAAACGGTGATGCCGGGATGTGAGTATAACAATTATCAGTATATAAAAATCATAGCAGACAGGCTTGAAGCAGCAAGTGTTGGTGAAGTGAAGCGAATAATATTCAATATGCCTCCGCGCTCAATGAAGTCTATGTGCGTGAGTGTTGCATGGCCTGCATGGATACTTGGTAATCAGCCAACCGCAAGAATAATAGTTGCAAGCTATTCTCAGCGGCTTAGCGAAAAGCATTCGCTTGACACCAGGTGCGTAATGCAGTCTAGCTGGTATAGAGCGCTATTTCCAGAGGTAGAACTATGCAAAGACCAGAACACTAAATATAAATTTCAAACAGTGCAGAGAGGATGTAGGATTGCAACATCTGTTGGTGGAACACTGACTGGTGAAGGTGGAGATTTTATCGTCGTAGATGATCCACTGAGCTCCTCTCAAGCTTTGAGTGAAACGTTTAGAAAACGTGCTACAAATTGGTTTGATCAGACTTTAGTAACTAGGCTCAATGAAAGGAAAAAAGGAGTTATCGTTGTTGTAATGCACAGACTACATCAGGAAGATTTAACTGGTCATCTTCTCTCCAAGCCGAAAAATATATGGCATCATGTTTGTTTGCCAATGATTTCTGAAAATAAGGAAATTATCTATTCAATCAAAAGACCAATTCTCCCTTCTCCTGTTCCTATTATTCAAGTAACTACAAATGAGTGCAAAAGCTCAACAGGCGCTACATCTTCAAGGATTTTATACTTAAAAAAGGAAGGTCAGCTGCTATATCCCCTAGATGTAGGAGAAATTGAAATGATAAAGGCTGAACTTGGGAGTTACGCTTTTGCTGCTCAATATCAACAAAATCCTCTGCCGCTTTCAAGTGGTATAATTAAGCAAGAATGGTTGAAACGCTATAGAAATTTTCCTGACAATCTCTTACATATAACTCAGAGCTGGGATACTGCAGTTTCAACAAACGATTCTAGCGGTTTTAGTGTCTGCACCACCTGGACAAAGGTGAATAATAAGTTTTATTTACTCGATGTATACCGTGCGAAGCTTGAGTATCCAAAACTTAAAGAACAAGTTCTATCACTAGCTGCAAGGTGGAAGCCACACGCAATTTTAATCGAAGCAAAAACAAGCGGTCAACAATTGATTCAAGAGCTAAAGACAATACCTGTTATTGAGATAGTGCCGCATAACAGTAAAATCGCTCGATTCCACCAGATTGTTCCGATAATAGAATCCGGCAAGGTTTTTCTGCCGCATCAAGCAATATGGCTCAGCGATTTTGAGTATGAAATTTTAATGTTTCCAGAAACCCGCCACGACGATCAAATCGACAGCACCGTGCAATATCTGCAGTGGATGAGAGATAGTAGCTTCAGGGTTGCAGCTATACGAACATTGTGATTCAATTTGCTACCCACAATTTCGATTATAAGCTCATTTAAAATAAATATTGATTTCTTATTTTGATTATTTAAAAATTAAAATAAATTATTTAAGATTAGGGTAAAAATTATGACAATAAATTATCAGCAGTGGCGGAAAATATTAAGGACGGTTAATAGTGATAATAAATTAGATAAAAGGAACGTAATTGAAAAAGTAAAAGAAGAGCTAAAGGCAAGCAATGAAGAGGTATTTAAACAGTGGGAAGAGAGTAATTTTTATGTAAATTATAAATTTGAAGTTGGAGATAATGAATTCACATTATTACATTTAACTGCTAAGTTAGGCTATACGAGCTTGACAAAGGCTTTAATAGTAACAAAAGGGATAGATGTTAATATAAAAGATAAAAATAAAAAGACACCTTTACATTTAGCTGCTGAAAATGGTTATAAAGAGGTAGTAGATGCTCTGTTGGAAAAAGATGAAATCAGGATTAATGAACAAGAAGATAAGGAGGGATGGACTCCTTTACATTTAGCTCTTATAATTGGCCATGTAGACGTGGTAAACTCTCTCATAGAAAACGGTGCGAATGTTAATATAAAAGATAACTATGGAGTGACACCTTTATCTTTGGCTATTCAAAGAGGTTATGTATTTACTCCGCCAAAAAAACGTGAAGGCTCCTCTGTTAATGTGAAAAATCATGCTAGAACTGCTTCTAGGAATTTAACTAAAGAGGAAAAACAACGCACATCAGCAATTGCGAAAGGTTTTTTTGCCGGTAGTGCAACTGCATTATCAGGTGTTTTAATAGCGAAAGCACTTTCTGCAACTGGAATAGTTACAGTTGAGTCAAAACCCTCTACACCAATAGCAGTGGCTAAAACTGCAGCTATAGCGCTAGTAGTTGGCAGTGCTGTATATGCATTGTCAAAGCCTGATACTCAAGTTGATAAACCAATCTTAACAAATAGACAGCAAGAAACCACTAGCGCGAGTAGAGTTTCCTAGCGTGTATTCGACCTAGCTAAACACTGATTATAGGGAATGACATTACATGGGCACTGGAATAACGTAGGAGAGAGCGCTGACAACTTTCGTTTAGGCAAGATTATATCTTGAAAAAATTAAGCCTTAGTGCTACTAAATGTAGTAACTTCTATGCTGGAATCTGACTATGAATGTGGAAAAAATACGCAATGCTAAAATAAAATTACCAATATTTCTCGATTATCAATCTACTACTAAAGTAGATCCTCGTGTTTTGGAGGTGATGATACCTTATTTTGGTGAGTTTAGTAATGCACACTCTCGTAGCCATTCATTTGGTTGGAAAGCTGAGGAAGCAGTAGAAAAAGCAAGGAAGCACATTGCTGATTTAGTGAATGCAGACAGCAAAGAAATCGTCTTTACCTCGGGTGCAACTGAATCAAATAACATGGCTATCAAGGGTGTTGCTCATTTTTATAAGAATAAGGGGAATCATATAATAACTGTCTGCACGGAGCATAAGTGCGTTTTAGATTCTTGTCGACATCTAGAAAATGAAGGCTTTAAAGTTACATATTTGTCCGTTAAGCAAAACGGAATTATAGATTTGTTGAAACTTGAGGAGGCAATCACTGATAAAACAATTCTGATTTCAGTGATGATGGTAAATAATGAGATCGGAGTAATGCAACCTGTCAAAGAAATTGGTGCAATGTGTAGAAAGCATAATATATTTTTTCATACAGACGCTGCTCAAAGCTTTGGAAAAGTTCCAATAGACGTAAATGAAATGAACATTGATCTTATGAGCCTTTCTAGCCATAAAATTTATGGACCTATGGGAATAGGTGCATTATATGTCCGTAGAAAAAATCCTCGTGTTAGGTTGACGCCACTAATTAGTGGTGGTGGACAGGAGAGAGGCATGCGCTCTGGAACAGTTCCTACTCCCCTTGCAGTTGGTTTTGGTGAAGCGGCACGCATCGCTAAAGAAGAAATGGAAATAGAAGCAAGCAAATTAGAAGAGTTGAGAGATATTTTGTACAACAAAATAAAAGAGGCATTTCCTGATATTGTTCTAAATGGTGACTATGAAAATAGGATTCCTGGTAACCTTAACTTAAGTTTTCCTTATGTTGAGGGTGAGTCTCTTATCATGGCAATCAAGGATTTAGCAGTAAGCTCTGGTTCTGCATGCACATCCGCATCTCTTGAACCTTCTTATGTCATAAGATCACTAAACAACGGCCACGATCTTGAGCATTCATCAATTAGATTTGGCCTTGGCCGATTTACAACTAAAGATGAAGTTCTATATGCAGCAGATCTTGTTACTAAAAATGTTGGACGGCTAAGAGAGATGAGCCCACTTTTGGAAATGGTACAAGAGGGAATAGATTTAAGCACCGTAAAATGGGATTCTCATTGAAGAATAAGACGTTAACTATTAGCAGAATGATAGTTGTCTAAGCTCTTGCTATGGATGAAATCGGAAGCTTAGCTTTAAGTCCTTTGTAGATGCTACGGAACTAAGTAGCAACCCTATACATATCAAGCTCGCAGCAGTTGTGCTTCCGCCATAGGATAGAAATGGCAGTGGGTCACCTATTATAGGTAAAAGGCCTATTGTCATTCCAATGTTTATAAAGAAATGAGCACTAAAAAAGGCGAAAACCCCGATAGATATTAACTTAGAAAAATAATTTTTTGACCTGTAAGCGATAGAGAATATTATAGCAAGCAATGTGGTATAGAGTAAAATCAAAGCCATGCTACCTAAGAACCCCCATTCCTCACTAAGTACAGCAAAAGCAAAATCTGTGCGTTTCTCTGGCAAAAATCCAAGTTGAGTTTGACTCCCATTAACAAACCCCTTACCAAATAAACCTCCTGAACCAATAGCTGTCTGAGATTGCTGCGCATTGTAACCTATTCCAAGCGGATCCACTGACGAATCCAAAAATGATAATATCCTTTGCTTGTGATAAGGGCGTAAAAAAGGCCAAATAGCTGGTATTGCGAAAATGCCAAGCGTTCCAAAAATTATTAAATGAGATCTTTCCATTATTGCTGTAAATATAATTGATGCTCCTATAAAAAACATTATCACAGCTGTGCCTAAATTAGGTTGCTTCAATACCAGAAATACAGGTAAGAAAATAATTATAAGTGGCTTAAATAAACTTTGAAATTTCATCATTTTATACACACTTTGTTTATTAAAATAACAAGCAAGTGCAAGTATTAAGCCTACTTTTGCAAATTCTGATGGTTGCAAGCTAATTGAACCAATTCTTATCCACCTCGTCGCACCCATTATGTGCGAGCCAAAAAAATTTACTGCTAACAGCGCAATTACTGCTGCTATATAAAAAAAATAAGCGTACTTCAAATAAAAATCTAGTTCTATAAATGACATAGCTATAGCAAGCAAAAAGAAGAAAGAGAATATGACCAATTGGTGAATTGCAAATGGAGCCCACTTTCCTCCAGCAGAAGAATATTGCACAACAATGCCAACGCAAAACAGAGCTATTACGTTAATGACTAATAATAAGTGAATCTTCTTCAGCTTATCCACAGCAAAAACTTTACAGACTTTGAGATACAATAAAACATAAGAAAATCAAAAAGCAAATTTATTAATTACCAACCGAATTGGACTACTATATATCCCAGTTATTACCGTTAAAATTGCCATAAATAATAGACAAAAGAGCATAAGCAATGGTACCTCATTAAGTGTCATTCCAGCGTTTGATGCTGTACTGTTTTCAAAATATATTTTCTCAACCATTCTCCACATATATATTAGTGCAAGAAAAGAGCCAGCAGCAAAAACTGCAAGGGAAATCCATGCATGAGATTCGATAATTGCTTTCATCATATACCACTTACTTACAAAGCCATTTGTCAAAGGTACACCGATTAATGCGAAACTAAGTAGAGTAAATGCAAGTGTTGTATAGGGCATTGACTTTTTTAGTCCTGATAAATTTTCTATTTTTGTCATACCAAACTTATAAGAAATACACCCTGCAGTCATGAATAAAGACGTTTTTATCATGCTATGATTTACTATGTGAAGAACTGCTGAAAACAAACCTGCTTTTGAATTTAAACCCAGCATTAAAATTATATAGCCAATCTGACTGATACTGGAGTGAGCAAACAGTCTTTTTATATCTTTTTCGATCATTGCAGATATTGATCCAAATACAACAGCACAAAGCGCAAGGATGATCATCACGTTGCTTAGTGGTAAGAAAAAATTTTGCTGAAAAACAGTGTAAAAGATTCTAATAAAAACATATATCATCACTTTGGTTACTGTACCTGAAAAAAATATGCTAATGAAGCTAGGTGCTTCACTATATGCGTTAACCAGCCATCTGCTGAGTGGAAACAGTGCCATTTTGATTGAGAGACCAACAAAAATGAATAATGTACCAAGTCTTATGATGTTATTATCGTATAATGGTACTATTCTTTCAGCCATGTCAGACATGTTGAGCGTTCCGGTCATAGAGTATAAAAGGCCGATGCCAAACAAGTAAAATGTTGCTCCTACAGTACCACTAATGAGGTATTCAAATGCTGCAACTAAAGCTTTCTTATCCCTTCCCATTGAAACTAAAACATAAGAAGAAAGAGATGAAATTTCTAAAAAGACATAAAGGTTGAATATATCGTTTGTTACTAAAATTCCAAGTAATCCACTCAAGCACAGTAAAAATAGAGAATAAAAACCAATGATTTTGTTTTTGCTAATCTCTTTTTCATTAATATGAAAGCTATAAAGCACACTAATCAGCGCTATAAAATTCACCAAAGTTAGAATCAAGGAGTTCAATATGTCGATTCTCAACTCTATTCCGTATGGAGGAGCCCAATCTCCAAGATAATAAGTTATAATTTCACCATTGTATGTTTTCACTAGCAACATTAATGAAATAAAGAAAGTAGCTGCCGTTGTAAAAAAAGAGATAAACCAGGACACCTTATGTTTCCTGGTAAGAAAGCAGAACATCGATGCAATTATTGGTATAATAACTTGTAGAATTGGTAATTGCATTAAACTGTTGTTAATACATCGTTAAAGTATTAGTATATATAATACTTTTTGTTTTAATACCTTTATGTTATCTAAAATTTATAATGCAGTAACAAACTTATTAAGGAGAAAAGGTAAACTTATAGGTAGGGATGAAAACGTAAATTCTTACTATGAGTCAAGTAAAGGGAAAAGATGGGTAATATATGGTAATGTTTCTGAGCCCACAACAATTCCTCCAGAATGGCATATATGGCTGCATTATACTAATAATGAAGTACCAGTTAATAATAACAAAAGAAAAACTCCTAATTTAACAGGTACGAAAGGTGCATACTACCCAAATCAAAAGGTGAAAAACTACTATGAAAGCTGGAATCCTAATAATTAAAGATGCGAAGGTCAAATATACTTGAAATAATTGCTGGATCATTTGTATTAATTTTCACTATTTTTCTTGTCTTCTTCGCTATTAATAAGCTATCTTACATAAAGAGAAATTATAAGGATTGCTATAAAATACATGGCCTTTTTACTGATGCTAACGGTGTAGGGGTTGGTGATAGTGTCAAGATCTCTGGTGTAGAAATCGGAAGCATAACTGGTGTATCACTTGACAAAGCTACCTACATAGCACGAATCGATATGTGCATAAGCAGAGACATAAAGTTGCCAATTGATAGCTCAGCTCTAATCGCTAGTAGTGGAGTTGTTGGTAGTAAATTTGTTAATATATTACCTGGTGCAGATCCTAAATTAATTTCACACGGTGGTAAAATAGCGCATACTCAAGCTGAAGCAAATATGGGTGGAATAGTGGATAAAATTATTGGCATGTTTACAAAGTGAGAATAAGAACACATAAGCCAACTTGGCCTATGTACAATTAAGGGATTTTTCTATCAATAGCTTGAAGTTGTTCAGCGTTTGAATTATCAAGATTTCTGCTAGGTTTTACATTCCTAATAATCTCAACAAATGCTTGTACTTTCAGTATAGGAGTGTTTTTTTTACGTACTTAGGGAAGTGTTAAATAAACTGTATCAAACCGAGAAGTAATAATAAAATAGAAACAAAAAATGGAGGTTTGACAATGAGTCAAGCAAACAGAACTACCGGTTTGGTAGACTATAAAGAATTAGAAACAAATATCTTATCGTCTATACGAGAAGGAAGACCATTGACGGAAAGAGATGGTGCATTAACACCGTTTGTAAAAAGGCTACTGGAATCGAGTCTGGAAGGTGAAATAAAAAATCACTTGTCGGCTAAAAGCGAAGAAAATAACCGAAGAAATTGAAGAAATTCAAAGACTTTACGGACAAGTGTAGGTTCATTTGAGTTATTGACACCAAGGGATAGGGAAGGAAGCTTTGAGCCACAAGTAGTCAGAAAAAGGCAAACAACCGAACTTGAAGCAAAGGTTTTAAGTATATGCCAGTGGCATGGTATATAGAGATATAGCGTCGCATGTAGAAAAGATATAAAATATCTGTAGCAGAGATATCAAGTATTACTGATAAATTATTGCCTGTAATCAATGAGTGGCGTAGTCGTCCACTGCAATCAGTGTATCCAATAGTGTTTATGTTTTTTAAGGTCAAAGAAGACAGGCATTGCGTAAGTAAATACATGTAGAATATATTAGCAGAATGAAAGGAAAGAAGTTTTAGGTTTTTATATAGCAGAAAGTGAGGGAGCTAACTTTTGGCTAGGGATGTTAAATGACTTAAAAGAGAAAGGAGTAGAAGATATCCTGATTGTATGTGTAGATGGGCTAAAAGCTTTCCTACAGCAATAAACAGTGTATTTCCTAAAGCAGAAATACAACTATGTATTGTACATCAGATAAGAAATTCACTGAAATATGCATCGAGCAAAGATGTGAAAATTTTCATGAATGATTTGAAAAAAATATACCGTGCTGCAAGTAGAGAAACTGCCGAAAATTATTTGCTTGAGCTAGAGGAAAAATGGTGAGAAAAATATATAGCTCTTCTCATAATAGTGGAGACAGGATAAAATAGAGACTTAGGGTAATAAGAAGGTAAAAGTGCCAGCAGCATACAGTTATGACTTAGGGAAAAAAGCCATGAAGGAGAGAGTAAAACAGCAGTAGCAAAGAGGTTCAAAATCGGTAGAGTGACATTGTACAAATGGGAGAAAAGGCGGAAAGAAACAGGAATCGAAGAAACTGGGAAATAGAGGCTATAATCATAAAATCACCGATTGGAATGCGTTTGTAGAATTTATAAAAAAGCACGGCGGTAAAACACAATCAGAGGTGGCCAAACTCTGGGGCAATATAAGTCGTCAAACGATTCATAGAGCTCTAAAAAAATTTGGATTTACACGCAAAAAAAGATTTATGGATATGAAGAAAGAAACGAAGAAAAACGAGCTGAATTTCTGAAAGTCATATCGGCAGAGTCCCCTAAAAATTTGGTATATATTGATGAATCTGGTATAGACAATACAGAAGATTACCCATACGGATATTGCAGAAAGGGAGAGAGGTTTCATGCACTAAAATCAGGCAAGAAAACTCAGAGAGTTAGCATGATTGCATCTTTAAATAAGGGAAAAATCGTTGCACCTATGACGTTTGAAGGCTATTGTGATACAGAGGTTTTTAATGGCTGGTTCGAGCAATTTCTGGCACCAACTTTATAGCCTGGACAAACAGTGATTTTAGATAATGCAACTTTTCATAAGTCTAAAAAGATTGTCGAATTTGCCAAAAGGGTTGGTGCAGACATTCTGTATCTGCCTCCATATTCTCCAGATTTCAATAAAATTGAGCATCATTGGTTTGCTATAAAAAACAGAGCCAGGAAAAACATTCCTCTTTTTAAATCTTTTCGTCAAGCTGTCGATTCTGCTTTTCTTCATTTGTTTCCACTATTATGAGAACAGCTATACTTTAGTTTTGGGAAAATAATTGGGAAAATCTGTCTAGTTATTTTAAATATTCCGGCCCGCAATGGAAAATGTTAAGGGTGAAAAAGGCGATAAGGGTGAAAAAGGCGATAAGGGTGACCAAGGACCTCAGGGTGAGAAAGGCCTACAAGGTGATAAGGGTGAACAAGGACCAGTTTTTGATAAAAATGAAGTTGTGCAAACATTGCTTGATAAACTTGAAGACGGTGGTGTTAAACGGCAATTTAAGCATGCACTTGGCCTTTCAGTTGATGAATAAATTAGCATAACCAGAGGTAGATTTTCTACCTCTTCCTTTATCTCTATTATTCAAGTGGATAAAGGCTACTGTGACTTATCCCACAACTCAACCACATCCTCACTGAACTCTATTATCTCTACTTTTTTAAATTGGTAACAGTTGTTGATGGATTGAATTCCTAAATTCCCTACAAAAGGAGTGGCATCATTGCCTAGAATTTTACCACTGCGGCAGATTATCAGCCTATCGATTAAATCGTGCTTCAATAACTCTGTAATTAACACTCCTCCACCTTCAACTAATAACCTTGTTATACCAATTTCTGAAACAAGTTTTGATGCCATGTCTTTGAGGCAGACTTTGCCAGCATTGTTTGAATTAACTACTAAGTAGTTAATGTTTTTTATTTTTTTCTTTACTTTATTGTTTGTAATTACCCAAGTTGAACCTCTCTTCTTCTTTTTTTCTAGATTCCAGCGTCACGCGCTGGAATGACATCGAAAGGTATGCTGTTGGCTCTTTGCTTAAATCATGGTTATATAAGGTATCTGCAGTCTTTGCAATATTATGCTCTTCCTGCAATTTCCCTTGGCTATCGATAATTAGCCTTATTGGCGACCTGTTTTCGAGTCCTGGTAATCTGCAAGTTAAGAGTGGATCGTCACTAACAAGGGTATTGCTGCCAATCATAATTGCGTCATATTTTGCTCTGAGCTCATGTATCCAATTTCTCGTATCTTCACTTGTTATCCATTTGCTATCACCTGTAAACGTTGCGATTTTTCCATCGAGAGTTGTTGCGATTTTGCAAGCTATGAATGGTCTATGGAGTTTCTTGGTGGTAAAAAAGCCAACATTCAGCTTCTCTGCTTCTTTCTGCATAATACCTTGCTTCACTTCAATTCCTGCTTCTTTCAGAGCTTTAATTCCTCCGCCTGAAACTCTACTATCTGGATCAATTGCTGCAATCACTACCTTTCTTATTCCTGATTTTATGATTTCTGCAGTGCAAGGTTCTGTAACTCCAAAGTGGCAGCATGGTTCAAGAGTGACGTACATAGTTGCACCATGAGTTAAATCTTTAGCATTTTGCAAAGCAACTACTTCTGCATGTGGGCGCCCACCGATTCCTGTGTAGCCTTCACCGATCACCATACCGTCTTTTACAATGACACATCCAACAGTGGGATTTGGTGCAACACTTCCAAGACTTTTTTCTGCAAGTTTTAATGCGATCGACATGAAATAATCTTCAGTCATTAGAAAGAAGTCATTTCGTATGAGGTATCAAAAATTCTTCTGTGCTCGTGTATGGCAAATCTATCTGTCATACCTGAGATATAATCACATATTATTACTGAACGCTGAGATTCACAAGCAAGCTTGTTCCACTCTATAGGTAATAACCCTGGGTTTTCATAAAAACATTGAAAAAGCTCCTGTACTATACGTTTTGCTTTGTTCATTGTTCTATTCAATTTATAGCTTCTGTATATTTTTTCCATGTTAAATTTTTTCATCTCTTTTGTGGCATTTGCAACTTCTGGTGAAAATGTGACTAGCATTGTATTTAGACCTCTTACATCTTCTACGCTTTTTATTTTGTAGTCTTTAATATTTTTTTCAGTCTGAAAAACGACATCATTTATCATAATCCCTATAGTTTTACTCAGTGATTCATGTATGAGTTTACTTTGGGCCAATTCTGAATATTCGCTTTTTACTTCTTTGAACATTTTGCCAATTAAAGGAACATCGAGCAAATCTTCGATGGTTACTAAATTTGCCCTGAGTGCATCATCAAGATCGTGAACACTGTAAGCAATATCATCGGCAATTGAAGCAACTTGTGCTTCAATGCTTGAAAATTCCTCAAGTTTTAGATCATATTTTTCATTATATTTTAATAGCAGCTGATTATTTGTAGAAGACTCCGCGTTTTGACCAAGCAAGGGACCGTTATGCTTTGCAACACCTTCAATCACTTCCCAACTTAGATTCATGCCATTAAAGTCAGCATGTTTTTGTTCAAGATAAGTTAAAATCCTTATAGCTTGAACATTATGATCAAACTTATACTTCTCCTTATCAACTTGAACTAGAGCATCCTCACCTGTGTGACCAAATGGAGGATGACCAAGGTCATGTGCAAGCGCTATGCATTCAGTGATGTCCTCATCTAATCTGAGCCTGCGTGCGATGGATCTTGCAATTTGTGCAACTTCAAGGCTATGAGTTAGCCGAGTGCGATAGTAGTCATGCTCATAATTGATAAAAACTTGTGTTTTGTATCCTAGTTTCCTAAACGCATTAGAGTGAATAATTCGGTCCCTATCACGCTGAAAGCAGCTGCGATTTTCATCTTCTGGCTCTTTAAAATTTCTTCCTTTTGTTTTATTTGGAAAGCACGCGTAACTTAATAGAAAATTATTGTTTGACATGTAAAATTTCTACTATAATAGGTTATCAATAATGAACGGTGGTTGTTATGTCAACAGATTACAATATTAGCTTAACTGACAATGCATTAAGGAAAATCCACTCCCTTGTAGAACAGGAAGGAGATGAGAGTTCTGTTTTGCGGGTTGCAGTTTCAGGTGGTGGATGCTCTGGCTTCAAGTATAATTTTCTTATGGATCAAATAAATAAGAAGATGTCTTTGGGTGACGATTTTGACGATGATGAAGACGACGATTTTGACGATGACGAAGATAGCGAGGATTATAGAAGCCACTCCAGTTTTAGTGAAAAAGGTAAAGATATAGTAATTAATGATGAGAATGGAAACCCTGTGTTAATGGTTGATAATTGTTCAGCGAAATTTTTAAATAATTCAACTATAGATTATACTGAAGATCTAAGTGGTTCTGGTTTTCAAATCAAGAATGCTCTCGCTAAGTCTCGATGTGGGTGTGGTAACAGTTTCTCGGTCTAATTCTCCCTCCTGGATCTTTTTATAATATGGACAGTGATGTAGCACTAGAGCTAGCTTCTGTGAGTAAGAGCTTCAAAAAAAGTCCTGCTATTGTAGAAGATATCAATCTGAGTCTTACAAGAGGGCAAGTAGTTGCATTGATCGGCAGTTCAGGATCAGGAAAAACAACTATATTGCAAATTGCAGGCCTATTGGATAAGCCAACTTTAGGTGTAGTGACAGTAGATGGAGTAAATTGCACGCAAGCCAGCAATAAATATAAAACTCATGTAAGAAGAAATTTTCTTAGCTTTGTTTATCAATTTCACTATTTATTACAAGAGTTATCAGTGTTGGAAAACGTTATGCTTCCTCAGCTTATTGCAAGAAGAAGCAAAGCTGAAGCAAAAAAAAAATCGCAAGCAATATTAGAAAAATTTGGTCTGGAAAATAAAGCAAGTAGTATGGTATCTGAAATTTCTGGTGGAGAAAGGCAGAGGGTTGCAATTGCAAGAAGCATTGTAAACTCTCCAAAGCTTTTACTTGCAGATGAGCCAACGGGAAATTTAGACCCAACAAATTCTTTGAATGTATTTTTGCTGTTACATTCATATGTAAAGGAAAATAACAGCTCTATGCTTATAGTAACACACAACTATATCCTTGCAGAAAAAGCAGATCACATTTTTCAGTTAAAAAACCGATCATTAGTAAAGCTGTAAATGGAAGAAACAAGTACAATACAAAGCTACCTATAACTTGTACTTATTTAACCAATGGTCATTAACGGAGTATAATTCGCATGAAATGCTTTCATTATTTTTTATACACGGACTCTTTAACTTACGCTGTTTACTTAGAAAGCATCCTGACAGCATAAACATTGCTAAAACGAGAAATAATAATTGCCTAAACATAACAAGACTTTTTTTATTTATATTAATACGTTCATTTCTCTCATTTGTAAAGTTAGGCATATTCTTTTACCCTTATCTCTTTTTTAACTTTTTTGGAGGAAGTGACTGCACTGTTTAAGCGTAGTTTTATATAATTATCTATAATTTGAGCTACTTCCTCTTCTTTATCCCTTAAAAAGTGGTTAGTATCGTCTACTATATGGTATTCCATATGGTTATTTTTTACCGAATTTATTAACCTTTGTGCTAATTCTGTTACATCGCTTTCTTCTGAAATTGTATCATTATTACTTTGTATTATAAGTCCAGGAACTGGGCAAGGAGAGAGAAAAGAGAAATCGTACTTAGTTGCTGGAAGAGAAAGGGCAACAAAACTTACTATCTCTGGACGGCGCATTGTCAACTGCATAGCTACCCATGCTCCAAAAGAAAAACCGACTATCCAAATTGGAACGTTGTTAGAGTTATGCTCCTGAAGCCAATCAATAGCTACTGCAGCATCAGTTAATTCTCCTATACCCTTATCAAAAGTTCCGGTAGATTTTCCGACACCACGAAAATTAATTGTCAATGCAGAAAAGTTATTATCGATAAAAGATTCATATATAGTATGTATAATCTTACTATCCATACTACCACCATATTGAGGGTGATGATGTAAAATTAGCACAACTGGTGCATTGGTATCTTTGCTTTGATGATATCTACCTTCTATCTTTTTTGTTGCATTATTTAAAAAGACTTCTACCATGATTGCTCCTAATAAAAACCTGTTTTGACAGGGCTTGATAATGTAAATTATTTATTAATTATGTATTAATTTCACTGTTTTTGCAATAAATTTTTTATCGTGTTAAAGTTAACATACATAATTGGTTAATGGTAAGTGACAAATAAGCCTGTGAGTTTATTCTCTCTGGAAGAAAGTAGTTGCGTGTATGCTGATTATAATGCAACTGCTCCAGTGAGTAAAAATGTAAAAAAAAGTATACTTGAGATTTTGTCGAAACAAACACTAAATCCATCATCGCTGCATAAAAGAGGACAAGAAGCGAGGAAGATTCTTAAAGAGGTAAGAGATAACGTACGTGATGCTCTTAGCATTCCAGATGATAAAGAAATAGTTTTTACGTCTGGTGCAACTGAAGCAAACAACCTCGTCATGAGAGGAATGAAAGGCTATCTGCATGTAATTTCAGCTACAGAGCATCCTTCAATTCTTAATTCTGCATATAATCCACATATAATACCCGTTAATCAAGAGGGTATTGTTGACTTTTTAGAGCTAGAAAAAATTCTAAGCGAACTTGAAGGGAATAAAGTAATAATTTCAGTGATGATGGCTAATAACGAAACTGGAGTTATCCAGCCTGTTAAGGAAATAGCTAAAATGGCACATAAATTCGGGGCAATCTGTCACACTGACGCTGCTCAAAGTGTTGGGAAAATCAAAGTAAATATGGAAGATTTAGGAGTGGATTTACTTACTTTATCTGCTCACAAATTTGGTGGTATAGCAGGTAGTGGAGTTTTAATATTTGACAAAAAGCTTGTAATAGAACCTACTATAATAGGTGGTGGGCAAGAAAAAGGATTGCGTGGTGGTACAGAAAACATTATTGCAATAGTAGGTCTTTCTGCTGCATTGCAAAACATTCCAGATCTTCTATCAAAGATGGATGAAGTAGAGAAGCTACGTGATCAATTGGAGTATGGGTTATTAAGTCTTGTCAGTGATATCAAGATCTTTGGCAGAAATTCTAAAAGATTGCCAAATACAAGTTTCATTTATATGCCGAGGGTAAAGAATGATCTGCAGCTCATGCATTTTGACTTAAATAATATTGCAGTCAGCAATGGTTCTGCATGCTCTTCTGGAAAAGTTGGGCCTTCTCATGTTTTGCTTGCAATGGGAGCAACAAAAGAGCAAGCAGAATGTTCAATTAGAATCAGTATAGGTCCGGAGGTTAAACCGCGAGACATAGAAAAAATAGTGGATTGTTGGTATAGTATCTATAAGAAGAATGCTTTAGTAAATGCAAAAACTACTTTCACCATTCCCCTTAAATCATGATAGAGGGAATGGTGAAAGTAATTTCTATTGCCAGAGGTTGTTATAATAGTTAAATGCTGCTGAAAACCGATTTGCTTATAGTTATGGAAGAAATTCTCTAATTGCATACCACACCATTCAATTGTAGTATGTCATTTTATACTTGATAAAAACGATGTATTGTATTATAATATATCATCAAGAGATAATAAGGAGTTACATATGTCTTATATGAAAAACGAACAGGATATTCGCTCTCAGGGCGTTTATTATAGTGCTGGACTCAGGAGTTACCTAACTAAAGTATACAATTATATGGCTTTAGCTTTAGGTGTTACAGGGCTTGTTGCGTTTTTAACAGTGTTTTCTGGTCTTTTCCAGGTGATTTATTCCAATCCTGTTCTATCGCTTGTGGTAATGCTATCTCCAGTTGCATTGGTGTTTTATATGTCTTTTAGGCTTCAACACCTAAGTGCTCAGTCAACACTTACTGTATTTTTTCTATTCTCAGTTTTAATGGGAATTTCTTTATCTCATATTTTTATAATTTATACTGCAGAAAATATAGCGAGAGCATTTTTCATTACATCGATCATGTTTGGTTCTATGGCTTTATATGGTAATACTACAAAAAAAGATCTTACCAGCATGGGTTCTTTTTTGATTATGGGAATCTGGGGGTTAATCATTGCATCTATAGTTAATCTGTTTCTTGGAAGCAGTCCTCTCTATTTTGCAATATCGTTTGTATCAGTGATAGTGTTTACTTTAATGACCGCATACGATGCTCAGAGAATCAAAGATGTTTATTATAGATATAATGATGGCTCAGAAGTTGCAACTACTAAGCTGGCAATACTTGGTGCAACTAATCTTTACTTTGACTTCATCAATATATTCCTCAATTTACTCAGGTTACTTAACTTGTTCAACAATAAGGATTAGATGATTTCCTTTTTAAGGGGAAACAATAAAAGTTCTATAGTTTTCCTCCTAATATCTTTAGTGGTATTGATGCTGTGTCTTGCATATGCTTCAGTACCGTTGTATAGCATCTTTTGTAAAGCTACTGGATATGGTGGCACAACGAGAAAAGTAACTAATGCAACAATAAATGCAACTGACCAAAAAATCAGGGTTCACCTTAATGCTGATATAATATCAGGTCTGCCTTGGGAATTTAAATCAGAAACTAACTACATCGATACAAATATAGGGCAACAAAGTTTAGTATTTTATTATGCAAAAAATTTATCTGATCAGCCTTCTTTTGGAATGGCAGTGTATAATGTCACACCTTTTAAAGCAGGTAAATATTTCAATAAAGTTGCATGCTTTTGTTTTGAAGAGCAAATGCTGCTACCAAAACAAAAAGCGGCTATGCCCGTATCCTTTTACGTAGACCCTGAAATAATGCGTGACAATAGTACAAAAGATTTAAGTGAAATAACACTATCATATACGTTTTTTAAGCTTAAATAACAAACCTTTTCCTATTGTAATCCGAACAAGGTTGTACGATACATCTATTGAATTGAGCAGGAGCTCTTATTTGCTTTTTGCACACTGACTACTTGTGTTTCAGTGTTCGTTGTTGCTAATTCCCATCCTTCATTATTTGCTTCACAAGCATTCCAACATTGAGCCAACTCCTTATTATTTTTTACAGAATCTGGTATTTCTATGTTGGGATTTTTTTCTAATGTATGCTTAATTAGAATCTCACAGCAATTTTTGCGTTCAATTGACTTATCCTTACAATATAATTCAGCAACACACTCTAAAGCAGTGTTTCCATTGTAGTTTTCATCTGGGCTATCATTCACTCCCGCTTTTATGAGAGCCTTTAATATGTCCGGAGAATGGGTCAAAACACAGGTATGTAAATATCCTTTTTCGTTTTGCACATTAGCTCCTGCTTTTATTAAAACTTGCGCTAGATTTGTTAAAGTGTACGGTTTATAGTTAATGGCGATGGAAAAAAGACTATCTATTGGAAAGCCATCATAATCTTTCAAGTCAAATCTGTGATTAATATCAAATCCTTTTTTTCCCAAGAAGTATATAAATATTTACAATAGTCTCCTTTTTTATCTGATTTTTGCATTTTACATTTTAACCTTTCTTTTATTTTTATTATTGGTATCTAAATCGTCATCTTCATCCACTTCACACAACACATTGAATAAAACACCATAAAGCCAAGTTTCTCTGTTTGTCATAATTTGTGCCTCAAAACTATTAACAATACGCTTATGTAGTGTATAAACTCTAAATAACATTTTGCAAAATATTAATTGCTAGATAACATAATTAAAGTTTTTGTCTTACATTTATCATGGTTAGAGCTATACAAATTAAAAAAACTGGGGGGCCAGAAGTATTAGAATTTGTAGATAAGAGCATAGGTGAGCCAAAAGATGAGGAAGTCTTAATACGTCATACAACTATCGGCTTAAATCGTTATGATTTAGAACACAGAAAAGGTACACGCAAAATTAAAGATCTGCCATCAGTACTTGGAGTAGAGGCAGTAGGAGTTGTTGAAAAGCTTGGTAAAAAAATTAGTGATGGACTTAATGTTGGAGATAGAGTTGGATATTGCACAGCTCCTCCAGGGGCATATTGTGAAAAGCGCATTGTACACCAGAAATATTTGATAAAAATTCCGAATGATATACCTGATGAAGTTGCTGCTGCAGTATTGTTTAAAGGTATGACAGCTCACTATTTAGTTAATCAATCTTATAGAATCAGGCCTGGTGCTTTTGTACTAGTTCATGGAGCTAATGGTGGTTTGGGGCAAATAATATGCCAATGGGCAAAGGATAAAAAAGGTGTAGTGATAGGTTCTATAAGCTCTGACGAAAAAATGAAGATAGCTTTACAAAGTGGCTGCACATACGCAATAAACTACAATGATAAAGACTTCGTTTCTAAAATCATGGAGATTACGAAAAATAGAGGAGTAGGTGCGGTGTATGACCCTATAGGTTACGCTACAAGCAAGCTCTCTTTTGAATCTTTAGGTAAGTTTGGCATATATGTTTCCTATGGGCAGATATCAGGTAATGCTCCTATTAATTTCTCTTTACTTAGTTCGCGTTCGTTATTTGCAGCTGGAACTTCGATATATCACTACAAGCACAATAGACTTACGTTAGTGCTTACTGCAATGGAAATTTTTGAAATGATAAGAAAAAAACTTTTAATTGTACGAATTAATAAAAAATATAAATTTGATGAAATAATAGAGGCTCATCGTGACATGGAAAATAGAAAAGTAAGTGGGCTAAATATTATCAAAGTTTCTTAAATAACTTAGTAACCTAAAATAATTATTCATTAAGTCATATCAACAAGAATTTCACATGGTTAATTTTCTTTTTGGGAGAGTTAAAAGCATACAGCTGTAGCTAAACTGACTGAGATTTTTATACCGGACTAGTTTGAAAAACTTGTCATTCTGCTACTCGTTAGTGGCGTGGTAATGCAATGTTTTATCTATAGATATTATGTTCACAGTAGTTTCAAAAGAAGCTGAGTAAATAAGTTATATTTCAAATTAGATTTGGTGTCACATCTAACATTATAAGTATTATCACTTCAATAGTATATGGAGCTGTTATTTTTCTTTTAAATGAATGCTTTTTTCTGTTTTACAATAGTTTTAGAGTTAGTACTTAGAAAGTTTACATTGCTTTATGAATTGTCTCTGTTGTTCTGATATATCCAGTAATCATAAGTTCTCCTTTAATGGCATTTTGTTCTCATATTTTATATACCATTACACTCTGGGACCATACATATAAGGCTAAAGTTTGCTGAAAGTCAATTAAAATTACTTAATAAATTAACTATATAAACTAAAAATGCTAGTATTATATTATTAATTTTAAGTAAAGGTACATACTATGAGCTATACAAGAGAACAGTTAAAAGAGGCGAGGCAAGCAAAAAGTAACCTAGAAAAGAAATTTGAATCAAAACTAGAACTAGCAGCAGGCACAATAGTGATACTAACAATAGCACTAGGAATGGGCGCTGTTACTGGGGCTCTTGCAGGTTTAGCTCTAAGTTATGTTAACTTGCCACCTCTCATTGCAGGTGGAATCATTGGTTCTGCAATGTTATTAGTAGGCTTAATCAAGGCTTGTTTTTTCTCAAAAACTACAAATCTCAACGATATACCAGAAGGCATGTCCAAAGAACATGAACAAATTTTGAGAGAATATAGCAACAGCGCTGAATATAAAATTAAAAATTATGCAAATACTATCAGTATTATTGGTGTTTTTTTTGGAGTTGGAGCAGGACTAGTTGCTCTTGGTTTTACATCACCCGCAGCTATAGGTGCTTTAACTTTTGTAGTGAGTGTGATTGCTTGTATTCCTTTAAGTTTCTTAATTGATAAAGCAATTGAGTGCTTTTTTCCAGAAGGAAATAGACAGCCAGGTAGTTCCGTTGATGGGGAGATATACAAAGGAAATAAACAGCCAGGTAGCTCAGTTGATAGTGATGTGAAAATTGTTGATGGGGATGTGTGCAGGAGAGTATTTTAAGAGACGATAGATAGAAGTTTTTGAAGAGGATTTAGCCCATTTTTTTGTGTTAAGTATAATTGAATTATCAGCTTAATTCCTAATCCTGCATAGCTAGTTG